>RJWM01002632.1:0-125416 GCA_004363535.1 Dasyprocta punctata
AAAACTGTGACTCCAAGTCTTTCCTGGGTCACCCTCTATGTTGGCTTTGCTCTGGTTGTCAAAACACACAATTTCTTCTTTCAAGTAGCTAGAGGTATTTTAATACATTTTAAAAACTTTGATTTACTGACCAGATAAAAATCCATGTACTTTCCTTTAATGAATTTCCCTTTTTCCTCAAGATAATTAATGTCTACCACCTTTGACTATGGTATCTGGAAGCCCCCAAATTCCATCAAATTCCAAGTTTCAGTTAGAAATTCTGATGCAGTACTTTACTTGTGGACTTCAGAATTTTAACAGGGTGTAGGTATGCCTTTCATTATTCTTTTCAGTCAGCATTTTGTAATATGCTTGGAGTTAAGTGAATTGGGATCATGTTTGTTTCTGGTGTATTCTTGGTCAGTCGGTGGTTTTAGTCCCCATGTTCACATCATTTCAGTGCTAATGTCTGCAGGTTGATCATTCTCCTGTGCTACAAATGCATAAATTGCCATCTAGATATTTCCACTTGGATATTACACAGGTATTTAAAACTTAACACAGCTAAACCACATTTACGACCTTCTATAAACATACTGTTTCTCCTGTATTTTCCTGTTTCAAAGCATGGATCCAATATTCACCCAACCCATTTCTATATTCAAGTAGAAACCTGAAGGTCATCCCCTGACTTCTCTTCTCCCTCCCTTTTTCTCTGCACCTAGTCAATCTCCAACTCTAGTTTCTTTTTTTCTTCACCTCAAACATTTCTTGAATCAGTCTATTTCTATTTCTCTGAAACTGCCTTCAAGACACCTTGATCATGTTTTGACAAAATCTCAACAATAGCTTGGATTCCTAGGTTCTAGTCTTGCCCAACAATTGATTCTGAACACTTCAGCCAGAGTAATCTTTATTTATTTATTTATTTTTTAAGAGTAGGAAGAATTTATTGAGAGAAAGATAGCTTCTGTCTAAGAGAGACAGAAAGGGGGCCAGGAAAGTGGGTTGCTCCCAGAATAATCTATATAGAAATGAAATTTAATCACTTCTCTAGGTAAAATACTTCCTTTACTTGGTTTCCAGTGTATTCTGAGTAAAATCAGAAATGCTTATCCTTGCTAAAAGACCTTTCTTGATGATTGTTTTGTCTGCCTGGAGATCTCTTAACTTTCCCTCTTCTTCCCTACCATCATCCGCAATTTAAGCACTCAACTCAGACAATTCATTAAGCTCCCTGAGGGGTAACCTAGTTCATGGTTTTATCTTCAGCACCTAGAACACGTCTTGGCCCCTGATAGTCATTTCACCATTTGCAGAACAAAGGAAAGCAATGAATAAATTCCTGGAAAGTGTGAGATCTTAATGAGTCAAAATAATGCCCTAGAAGCATATTAGAAATACTTGCTAGTTTTATTATCGTTTCTCTACCCTCCAACACTATATGATCTTCAAATTCCTACTTCTTTTTTCACTCCAATAGGTACTTGAAAATGTGCTTCATTAATTAGACATTAAACATCCACAGAATTATAAAAAGTAGTGAAAGAAGTTATGCAAAATACTGAGTACATAATATGCATGATCTAACAAAGACCTTTGAAAACATACAACTCAGACTTAATGAATGGAAAGAAAGACATCAGGAAAGTTTACCTCATATCAATTTAAAAAACTTCTGCATGATGAACACCTCAAATTGGTAATTTAAAAGATAAGTGAAAATCTGAGATAAAAATATCTACAACATGCCTGAAAAAGAATATATAGAATACATCAAGGAATCCTAAGAACTAAAGAAAAATCATAAAAAAAAAAAAAAAAAAAAAAAAAAAAAAAAAAAAAAAAAAAAAAAAAAGAAAAAAACTGGGTCAAAAAATAAATAAACAATTAACAAAAAAGCAAACAAAAATAAAAATACAAATTCCCAAGAAACAAATACAAAGATCATCAACCTAGAACTAGGAATATAGCTCAGTAGTACAATGTTTGCCTAACATATGCAAGACCCTGGGCTGGATCCCAACACTGCAGGTAAAAAAATCCCATAAATCTAACTAGTAATTAGGGAAATGAATGCAAATCAGAACAATTAAAAATGGCTCATTTTCATTCATAGAAAAAATTCATATTTTTTATTTTGTTGAACAATTTTGTTTATGTACAATGATTTTATGTAGACTATGAACATGGGAAAAATAAATACTTTCATAATAAAGAAATGCATGGTAGTTGAAAACTACTTGCAAGGCATTCTGGCAGAAGCTATCAAAATCAAAAATTAAAATACTCTTTTCTCCAAAAATTTATTCCTACAAATCTGTCCTAAGGAAATATTTGTTTACTTACAAAGACTTATATAAGAATGGCACCTAAAAAGTCACTATGTTTGTGTATACACTAGGAGTAAAAAAAAAAAAAGAAAGAAAGAAAGAAAGAAAGAACTACATAATTATTAATATAGTACCAATAAAATTAATTAGTACATCCTTGTTTTTATTATGAAGAATGAGAATACATATTTGGCATAAAAAAATCTGTAAGGCACATTCTTTGGAAGAATTAAAATTAGAATAGTACTTGTTCATTTAAATTAACACAAAAATGTAGCTAAATTCAATGAAGGAGTAGAAAATACCTACCAGGCTGTGGACAGTGACTAGGTCTTTCAACAAAGAAAATGAAGTATTTATATACTGTAATTATGACTAACACTTGTGCTATTGACGTCAGGTTCTTACCCTGAGGATACGTATACTAGGGAGGCGCTGTGCAATGCTATTTCTGTTCTGGAGCTGAAGCTACTGCAAATGAGTATAAAATACAGGGGGAATTTTCAGCCTCAATCTGTATGGTTCTGATTTTCCTCTTCTTCTAAAATTCCTTGAGTCTTAGCAGGAAGTTACTGGGATCTTTGTTTCTGAGACCACAACCTAGATTTCTTTTTCCCAGAAGGGAAAAATATTATAAAAATTCTGTGGATAGCAAAAGGGTTCACAGTAGCCTGTCTTTTCCATAAAAGTAGGATTCAACGGTCTTCTAAAGCAACAGTAATTTTCTCCCAAATAATTATCAGGGTAATATATTGTAATGACCGGAGACTGAGTGACATGCTATGTTTTGATATTATCTAGATTCTTTGGGGGAAGTGATTAAAATCTCTTAAAAACAAAAAACAAAACAAAACAAAACAAAACCCCCAAAACATTTCTCTCTCTCTTCCCACTGCTATTACCAGTAATATATTTAACTTTATTTTTAAATTCAGTTTGGGGGACACAATAGTTACAGCAGTCTCTTTTTCTTGCTAGACTTCTTTTTTTCCATCTAATTCCTAATTTTCATTGGGTGACCTCCAAATTTATATCACCTCCATTCATTCTGCTGCTTATATGAAAATTTCACCTGTTTTAGTTCCTGTTGTTTAACCTCTAGCATATTCCTAATTTTCTTACAGTTCAAACATTTCATTTGCATTTTTTACTTGCTTTTTCAGTATCTGTTTATTACTTCTACTTTTCTAATTTCTGAATAACTTTGGTTGAATTTAAATCTGTATGTAATCAGCACTTAAAGACTTTAAAAAGGTGTCTCTTTAAGGTACATCTTTCTGATTACCCCACAAACTAATAATTCTGAAGGACAATACTTACAAGTAACATGTACTACTCTTGGTAAGAGCTACGCTTTGACATTCTACCATTCTTGAACAAAGTTTAGCATGAGTCTTTTAAAGTCTTCTTGTGCCCTCAACTACCAAATCTCCTGGACAGCGCTTGAATCGCATGCCTCAGATCCCTGTAAGGGAGCTACTCACTGAAGACTAGAAAGGAAAGCAAGATGTCAAAGAGAACTTGGACTAGATCTCTATTATTAGAAGAATGATGGGAACATGGTAAAAGATGCCAAATATAAAGCATTTTGGAGAAACTATCTTGTTAGTATCTGTATAGAATTTGCTTTGGCAAATTGTTACATTTTGATGCTTGCATAAAGAGACTACCAGTGATGCAAAGTCAAGAAACCCTCTACTGAATGAGATGCTTAGTGAGTAGGCTGTGTAAGAACAATGATGCTTCTAATAGTATACAGTATACAGTGAATTAGCTGTCTTGCTAATCTTGGGCAAAAAAAGCATGTCTGAGGTTCAGCATTGCCTCTCTTTTTCAAGTGAAAAGGCCATACATAATTTGGGAGAAAGGGAGACTATAGAGAACAGAAAATTCCTTCTGAACTTAATACTCTATGAGCCACATGAAGTAGAGTATGTTGTTTAATTATAGTAAATGCTAATAAGAGCCAATAATATTTTGACAGTAGAATCTGTTTTGCTGTCCACTCAGAATCCACACCCTTTTCCTCTGGCGACAGTGCTTTAATATCCCTTTGGACAGGTAATTTATTTCAGGTCACTGAGAGTAAAGCTGAGTCCAGTGCCAGGCCTCACAGAACCATAAAAAGGTATCTTTTTTTGTGGTGGCACAGTTACGCTAGTGGAATATAAACCCAGAACTAGTGGTGGCTGTTTTGGAGGAAGAAATGGCTTGAGAATGGTTCCAACACAGGAAAAATCAGTCATCCGAAGAATAAACCTAGGTTTATGGCGTTATTGTTTGAACACCTGGATGCAGCTGTGTCTGAAATTTTCAGTAATGAGATAATTTTTTTTTAAAGGTATAGGACCCTTTGAGTTGAATTTCTCTCATGTCCGACCAGAGTCTTTCCTGATAAGAATCACTGCACAGAACCTGGAGAATAGAAAAGATTTTCTTGTTGAGGCTAACTGGTAGGTAAAGTGCACTGTGAGAAGCTGCGGTAGAGTGCTCTGTGAGACAGAGTGCATCTCCATGGAGATGGCTGTCTAAAAAGGGAACTCACCTAACTAACAAAGGCAGCAGTAAAGGACCATTGTCTCACATCTCATCCCTGAACAGTGAACCCTTGAAGTTCTCTTTCTACCACCTTTCTTTGATCTGACATTGGCAATATCATGATCACAATGAGTTTTGGGATAGAAACAAGAAATGGATCAATGTATCAGGGTATTGACTTTATAGGTTTAAATTGGAATAGAAAAAGAAGTATTTATGAGCCATGTCTAGGCATGTACTGTTGATCATTTGCTCTGAAAGCTTTCTCAACTAGGGTAGGGCAGCAACTAGTTGCTCCCTGAGGATCTACATGTCCCATTTGGATATGGTGTCCACAATTCTCTACTTCAGTGACCATTTGTTTTTGTGTGACTTATAAACCCACTATTGCATTGCCTGTCTTTGAACAAATGATCTGCTGCAGTGGCCTCTGTCTGATACCTGCAGCTGGATATAAGAAGCAGTTCAGCTTTGTTGATTTCAGAGTAGTGGTCTTAGGGAACATATTAGGGGTAAAAGACTGTCCTTAGTTCTGAAGGGCATTATCTAGTATATATGATACAGTAGCTGTTTGAACCTTACAGAAACAGCAGGTTTACTTCTTATGAATGCACAAGGGCTAAAGGTGTGGCTAAGGACAAATTGCTGCAATCTATTCCTCCTATTCCTCATGAAGAATGGGAAGCTAAGGATGGTTTTTTTCTTAAGTATTTTATTTTATTTATTTATTTATTGGTACCGGGGATTGAACTCACAACCTTGCACCTGCCAGACAGGCGCTTAGGCTGCTGAGCTAAATCCCCGGCCCTTCCTTAAGTATTTTAGAAAGACAAAGAAGGGAGAGAAAATTATTAAGGGCAAAGACAGATACTTGTTAAGTGAGATGCAGAGTTTTCAGGATCTTTAGAATTAGACAAGGCAATGGGGCAAACTTGATTGGAAAAAGGAAAGTCTATTTTGGAGTAGAAAGAAAAGGCCTGGTCTAAGATATTTGAGCATTTCCCTAGCAGCTGTCTTTTCCAAAATGTCTTGATAAATCTTCTTCGTTTTGGGATTGGTAAGCTGTTTTTTCTTTCACAAAGATTGTATTGCTCAAACCAGACTATCGCACATGTTTAGATCAAGTGTTTAATGTCTGACTAGGGACACTTCAAATTCTTCATCATTTTTTCCTTTTTGGTTACTTTATCTGCTAAATCAAGTTACTTAGCTACTTTCTTGCTAATTCACCACTCTGACACCAAAAATGTTTTCATAAAGGTTCTGTATCCATACAGTCATTGCATGTCATAGAATTTCAGGTATGGTCCTAATTTTAAGCCTTCTGTTTTAGTGTCCTAATATCATGAAATCCTTACTGACATTATGCTTCTCTATTTGGGATTTGGTGTGGAAAATACCGTCTCTAATGTACGTGGCTCACATGTAAGTTTGAAAGACACATTAGTTTAGGTTACAGGGCACACAGGTTACAATCTCAGGACATAATGACGAACTGGGAGTTCTTGGAAGATCAACACAATTAGGTTAGGGACAGGCAAGCAAATTATGTGAGATAAGTAGAGAATTCACTGGAGGTCTTCTATCACCTCAGATTTCCCTTTAGAGAGGGAAGCCTAGAGATAGCATAGTTTCATGCTAATATGAATAAACAAAGGGGAATGAGGCCAATTCGCAGTTGATAAATTTTGAGGATAAGGAAAAACTGCCTTGCTGATAACAATACTAAAGAGTTGATTAGCCCCTAAATTACTATGCCTTGTCTCTATAGAGTTGGCCTCGCAGTTTGCGTCCCTCCGAGAGGATGTGGAACCTCCTCAATGTAATCTCCTTTTAGAAGAAAATCTGAAATACATGATCAAGGAGAAAGAGTTGCTCTCCTCCTCCCCAAGCAATAGCAAAAATGGAGTAGGGGCTCTTTGGGGGAAAGTAATGAGGAAAGTTACCATCTGGGCTGTGGTACAGAGAGGATTAATGCTGCCATTTCTGTAATCATGTGGCTAAAGGCGTAGTCTGGGGAACAAGGTATTATTAGCAGGGAAAAGCTATGAGGGTTAGAGCCATTCCAAATCCATCAGGGGCCCAAAGGGAAAGCAGGCAGCAGGGCAGAATCAGTGGCTCAAGTTTTTTGGTAGAAAATATGAGAAAATAAGGAAGATGGTGAACAGTCTGCTAGAGAGTGATGGGGAGAATTACAGCTCTTTGTTAGGAAGAAAAGATACAAATGGCATTGGTTGGGGAATGGCTGAAAACTTGGTTAGTGGGTGTGTTGGGGGGTTTGGAGGGGGTGAGAGGTTGGCTCTGTTGCTGTGTTTCCCGGAGAACAGGGGTCAGGCCCACCCTAGATGCCAATGTGAAAAGGCTGCTGTCTTCTCTGACAGCTTTCTGTGGATTCCTATTAGATATGATGAGCACTTTGAAAGCTAAAGGGAAACCAAATTCATAGCGGCAGCTGCTTGCAGCATACCTTGTGCCCAGAAGTATGCTATGTACTTTGCACACATTGTCACTTAATCCTTTTACAAATTCTTTTCTTGCAATCTTACAGAGGAGGCAATTGAAATTTAAAGAGACTATGAATCTTGACTAAGTTCACATAATCACTACATGGTAGACTGAAGATTTGTCTGCTTTCAAAACCTGCAGTCTAGCCAACACTTGCCCATGCAGCCCTTCCAAATGAGGAGGCGGAATGGAAGAGAGAAGGAAGTACATGCTAAGCTCCAGAATAGGTGACTACAGAGGCCAGACAGCAACTAAATCTTCTTAGAAACTTACTCCTAACAATATGCCAAAAATTGAGCAGCTGTCAGGGGCAACTACTCCATTATCAACTCATTCTTTATTCTCTGAAATTAAAATACAACAGCATGGGGGATGTGCTCAAAGGGAGAATAATTATCTTAGCTGAAGGTTTAAACTGGGTGGAATAGCAACATCTCTTTAACAAGGTGTAAAGTTAAAGATGAAAAGATACCGGAGTATAGCTTCAAGGGGCTTGTTCTCGGTCACTGTTTTATTTTTCCCATCTATGACTTTCAATAGCCATAGATTTCCTTGCATCTTTTGGAATGTCAGTTATTAAAATACTGCTGCAGAGCTCCCAATTCAGAGCCCTAAATGTAACAACTGAAGAGGACATTCACCTGCAGATTAGGAAAAGTAAGGGAGAACAATGGACATTACACAGGAGCTTCCTTACCTTGCCTTTTCCCTCGAATGATAATCATCTTGCATTTGTTTCAGGCAAAATAGGGAGTAAAATCATTCCATCAGCACTCATATATTTTTCAATCAATGTAATCTATGGGGATCAGATTTTTTTTGGCATCAGATAACTATGTATTCACTGTAACTTATGAACCTGGGCTCTGGCACATGCTTGTGTTCATGCTCAGCGCTTCTCACCTCCTTCATTGTCCTTGCTGTCTGTGCAGAGAGTCTCCATGGCCACGTCACAGCCAGCGCCTCTCCACCCTGGCTGACAAACACAGTGCCAGCCATTTTGGTCCAGTGTGCATCTCCCGTTGCTGTTGCACAGGCCAGGACAACCTTCTGTCGAGACAAAGAAGGAAGACACCAGTGATTTGAGTATTGAAAGATTTTTCCACCCAAAATAAACAGATACAGGACACTTAGTGGGAACAGGCCTTTATAAACAGCACAGATACTGTAATTGCACATGGATAGAAACAGCAACATTATCTAAGGAGTCTAATTCTTATCCAAGTGGCATCTTTGATTGGCCTGATCCTTGAGACACCACTTACCTGTGCAGGACAGAAATATAAGCAACGGTCCACTAAATTGCTGCAGGCCAGACAAAATTAACTTAATTTTTTTTCCTTCAGCAAAGCAACAAGGTATATTATATGGTGTGAAAAAGCATCTCAAGAAAATAATTTTAGAATCCCTCATCTAGATTTCAAATCTGTTGTGAATATTGCAGTCACTTCTTAGGACATGCTTCCTTAGAGCACCTTGTTGCTTTAAAAAAATTCCCTCTAAATTTAAGAGCATGAAAGCATATGAGAGTTTATGAATGATGTCAAAAGAATCGTTAATTTTATCTGGCCTCAGAGTTGCCAAATATTCATGTGAAATTACAGTGCATTAAATAATTGCACAAAGTATAGGCCAGTATTAATGACTATACTTTATGCCAAGAGTACATTCCTTTTCACAGAATAAGCAAAGCCCAAGAAATAGTGAAGCAGCTTAGCATCTATTCTAACAAACATTAGGATTCAGGCTGCATACGGATGGGACAGGACCGACAGAATTTCCAACTAAATGTAATAGCTGTGCATATTTGATTACTTAGGACGGACAAAATGAAATACCATAAGGACCACAATAAAACATCGATAGACTGAACAAAAACACGGTAGTGACGTGCTTCAAGACAGATAGCGGAGTGATATTTTGTGACAATCTCCCTAAGGCTTTTATGCTGTTACCTTTATATCCTATCTTGTCTGCTTTTATGGGCAAGGAGGGAAAATTTGGGAAACAATTAAAATAATTTAATATATCCAAAATCTATAATTGTTTCAGTCTAACATGACATTGAAAAAACCCATTTTTGCCACTTCCTACTGATGATATCTGGCATGCAGCCAACATGATCTGTTTATGAGGATGACACTAGGTAAATTCTGGAGTTCTTATTTATGAGTGTGACATGACACTAACAGAAGCAAGATATAAATGCTCTAAATTCTAAGAATAGCTTGTTACTAATCTGATCTCTTTGGACAGAGTAATTTATAATTTAGTGTAGATGTATGTTAATAAAAATACTTGCTATAGCAGCTGGGATTTGTTACAGCTTCTTATCACTAGAATGTTCCTCTTGTTTTGGTGACAAAATTTAAGGGAGCAATCTATTTAAAGATGTTTAAGTTTATATTAAAAGAATAATTCAAGTATTGGTTTCCCCTCCTCCACTATGGAACTTGAAAAGAAAATGTCTCAAAGAGACATTCTGTCTCTTAAAATTAGAGTTAACAGAAAGAAGAATATTTTGACAGTCTCTTGTGGCAGACATAACGAAATTAGACTTATGGATGCCGTCAGGTCAGGATGAGATTAATTTTGCTGCTTCTTTTCTTTCAGACAATTTACCATCTGTATTTATGGATTTTTCAATATATCAAAGGTGAATTTTCCTTATGGATGTCTTTTTTTGTTTTGTTTTTAATGAAACAGGAAGCTATAATTGCCCCACTGACAGAGTGCAGCAGCTGACTGCAGGCACAAAGAGTTATTATATGAAAGCCTGGATATTGCCATGAATATTTTCATATTCTAATGGAAGGCACAAACAAGGAATAGAAAATAGGCAATCTGAGGAGAAAGGGAAAGGGAATTTTCTCTTACAAAAAAAAAATCTTCACCTATTTCTGTGGTAACTGAAGACATAAGAATCTGCTGTTTTCTGCAGAGCACTGCTATTCATTCTAATTTAAAAGAATGTATGATATTTTAGTTATTTGAAAAAGATAACAAAACATAAATTATGATATTACATACATTTTCAAACATTTAGAAAATGCTAAAGTTGTTTCCATATGAGAATAAACAAGATTTCTCTGAACATATGTTAACCAGAATCTTCTTTAGGTTGACAGTTTCTTATTCTGTGTTAAGAGTATCTATGATTCTTTAATTTAGAATTTAAAGCTCATGAGCTAAATTGCCAACAATGAAGATCTTGAAGCAAATAAAATAAAATAAACAAAAAACAGCAAATGTACTGTAATCTTCAGTTTTTCGTGCTAGTGAAAATTAATGCTTTTACATAGGAATGAGATCTGTGATAAATCAAAATTATAAAAATGAGACACAGACATTTAAGTCTCAGTACTTCAAATCCAAGGTATTTCACGTAATGTAAGCCTGATTCATAATTTACAATAATATGCATGAAAAACAGTCTGCTGTCATACCTAGTGCAAACTGATACACGGTTATATATAGATATATATGTAGATATGTCAACAAAGAGCAAATATACAGTACCTTTAACTATCTTATCCAAATAGTGAGCTTGGGAAATTAAAAAGAAAAAAGAACAGACAGACATTTCAGAAGTGTCACATGGGACAAGGAAATTTTCAGAATTTACATGCAAATTAAGTAACTGCAGCTGACATAAGACTCACATCACACGACAGAGATGCACTTTGTATCTTCTAAAAATGCAATATATTCATATCTTAGTAAATGTAGTCACGATTCTAGGAAACAGCACTTTTAAGAAAAGTCTGAAGGTAAACTAGTAACTATCATTCATAGATTCTTTGGGATGCACTCTACCCTCATTCATTTGAAGACAAGAACTAGAAAAAAATGGAGTCAGCTCTTTATTACTAAAGAATTTTGGAATTTTACAATTATGAGATCTACAAATAATCAAAGTTTAATACTAAAAAGCAGAAAAAGCAAAGCAAAGAAAAAATTAACAGTCCTTGAGCAAATGTAACATTTTCATACTACACGTGAAAAAAGCATGTATAAGTTCTGTAGAAAATGATCTTCAGAAGCCCTCAGCTCCACGTCAGACTGACAACATGTATCACACACGCAGTCCATCAGGCACTAGGGAGAATTTTGAGATCCTGTTTCTTTTTGGGAATCATCCTGAAACAGGCTTGAATTCTCTCAAAAGGTTTGCAAGCGCAGTCAGAATCAAGGCTGCATGTTTTGCTGCACCTGTACCTGCTCCTGCCCATTTATCTTCCAATGAGGCTACAATTAGGCTACACCTTTCCTCTTGACAGAGACATAAATGCTTCTCTCCCCTCATTGTACAGACCTAATATATCCTTAATAAGCCTCAAATCTTCCTGCTTCATCAAAATTCATGCATCTTTAATGATCTAAAATTGCTTTGCAAAGATGCTTATGTTGATTATTTTTCATTACTGATATATGCAAGTGGTAGCAGAACTCTTAACAGAATGATTTAAACTGTAACTTTCAGATGACACTCTTAGGTCGGTCATTGTGTCATGTGCATAAACAAAAACATAAACAGTTTTGACACATTTATACTGTGTATGTAAAAGGGCTCTTCATCTTGCCACAGGATTCCATCATAGCCTTCTCAGTTGCCTTTAAAAATACGTATGTTTACAGCTAACTGATAATAAGTTACAATAGAAATTAAGGTGAAAGAAGATATAGTGTTATATACTACTCTGCAGTTATAATTTAGTAAAAATAATTCATCTTTTAAACATAAAAATAAAAATGTATTATTACATAGCGTTATTCAGATAATTTTTGAGTAATTCCTTCCAAACATTATAGAATCTAGTACAGCCCTATAACAGCTTATTTGATAATCTGAACTTAACAAAGTGACATTAAAATTTCAGTTGTTACAGATTCAGATAGGAAAGTATTTCTGAGGAAATTCTTAGTTTATAAAAATAACAATGTTGAGCTGGGCGTGGTGGTGCACCCCTTTTAATCCCAGCACTCGGGAGGCTGAGTTAGGAGGAGCGTTGTAAGTTCAGGGCCAGCTTGGGCTACAACAGGAGCGCATGGCCAGCCTGAGCTACATAATGCAATCCTGCCTCAAAAAAATGGGCAGGGAATTTGGCTCAGTAGCTTAAGCACCTGTCTGGCAGGCCCAAAATTGTGCCACAAAAAACAAAACAAAACAAAACAAAACAAAACAAAAAAACCACTGTTGGAGAGTATGTTTTTTGCTTTTATACGTGCTCCACTTCAGTTAATATAACCACATAAAGAACTCAATGAATTAATGATACCGACTAGTATTTTTAAGGGAGGACTAAATATTTGTAATTAGCCAACCCCATTATTTTAGCAAACAGAGTCAATTAATGAAAAACATTGCATCAATTTGCAGGTAAAGACAGGTTTGCAACTGGGTCAGGAGAACACCAAGGGGAGCTGAAATTAGAAAATGCATTTAAAAGATACAGTAAGGCAAACAATATAACACTTTAAATATTAAAGATATTTGACACAACATTTACAAAAAGCTAAAAACCAACTATAAAAATATCTGTATTGAGAAAAAGATGCTATGATTTATCATTTACATTTTGTTTCAGAGAATAATGGTTATAGTTTAAAACTGAGAGAGAAAAGGGAAAAAATCTACAATCTATATTTTAGCCTTGAAGCATAAAATCTCTGACAGCATCACAAAAGCCTAGTTCTAAATTATAAAGAAGTAAAGAAGTTGTCAATATATGAGGTTGAAATGATTATTAAAAGCAATAATTGCAACAATAAAAACATTATTATAAAAGCCACTATAGGAAATATTCAGAGAAATGTAGGCATGCTGTAAGAAGCCATTAGGAACAATAATCATAAAAATAATGTAGTATATTTAAAAATTAATATACCTAACAATTGCTGAAATGAACATTATGATGCAGAAAAATTACCTTGAAAATCAGCGAGTGTGTTCTGATATTTAAAAAGTCATACCTATTATATGTACTGTTTTAAATTATATAGACTAAAACTCTTATAAAAATGGGTGTTAGCCATATAAAATACAGTCCTTTAAAACAAAGTCTTCAGTTAAATTTTGTATTCATAAGACACTTTTCCTGTGATTTAATTATTTATTTTAAGCATAGCTAGGGACCCAGTGAGGTACTACCATATTTCCTAGAAGTCAATGATTCTGGAATCTTTTGTAGTCTCGTATTTGAGAAAAACGGTGAAAGGTATGGATTCTTTTCCCAGAGAAATTTACACGTGCTCACAAATACAAATGCTGTTGCTGCTTTTAGATTTCCTATGAGCCTTTATTCTATATATCTTATATCACCTGCCTAATGTATTAATGATCCCCAAATTTCCAGCTCACACATCTTTTTCCTCATTTAGAACAGGTTCAGAACTATTCCAGGACACACATGACATACCCTGACCCCAGTCTTGCTTCGTGAAGATAATAATACAGGTTTATTTTGTGCCAAATAACTAGTCAAACTGCTTTACATTATTTTTTCATTTAACCATCACCACAAACCTCTGATGTAAATATAACTGAGATAGTAAACACAGATGAGGAAAATGAGAACAGGAAGGATTAGGTAATTTGTGCAAAGTCACAAGCCAGCAATCTAGACTGTCTGGGTTTAGAGCTTACTCTTAACAATTATGTCATGATGACATCTCCTGGTGAGTCACAAACAATTTCTATTTTAGAAAAAAAAAAAAAAAAAAAAAAAAAGAAAACCACAAGAAAACAAAAAACAAAAAACGCATGAAAGAGGCTCAGAAGTACTATGCAATTGTTGATTAACACACACCTTTCCTCAAAGCCACAGGGTAGTACTATGTTCTTTTAGATATCTTCTGCATGGTTTCCTTGGGAAATTGCAAGGTAGGTCTACTTTAAATGCCATGACATTTCTTTTAAAGTCCACAGCCAACTCTTTGCTTTAACTACCTCTCTCTCAAAACACCTTCACATCACAATCATTCCTGCGACTGAGCAAAGAAACAACTGTTCAAGTGTCAAGTCTATGCACTAAGGGTCCCTGGTCTACTTGCTGGTACAGGTGGAAAAGACAGGGAAATGCTGGGTGTCAGAGAAATGTTAGGCTCATCAAAAATATTTTTATTATAGAACTAGTCCATACATTTTTAATATTACCAAAGCAAAGTACTGGTACCATATTCTTTGTACACATCTATCCTCTATTTTTTTTTATTTTTTTATTTTTATTTTTTTGTCTTTTGAGACAGGGTTTCAATGCAGTTCAGGCTGGACTTGAACTCACTACGTAGCAGGGATACTCCTGCTTCAGCCACCTGGGTGATGGGATTACAGGGAGACTTCCTCTAGATACATTTATTTAAAAATACTTTCTCTTGTAAGCTCCCCTTTGTGTTTTGAGGAAGATGGTAGAAGTAAACTCAAACAATTATTTGCCCTTGTCTTTACCACTTAGGAATGGACGTGGGCTCTGAGGCCCCTTAGGTGGGCACGTGCTTACCGATAGCCCTTTTACAGCATGTTTAAATCCTGACATATGGAGGACCTGCATCGCTTTGGAAATTCTACCTGCATGCTGATGCCTCATCTGCTTATCTTTCAAAATTATGGGTGGCCCCTCCTGTCTCCATTTCCTCTGCTATTTTATTCTTTCTGTTCTCCATGAATATTTCTCATGATTGAAGTCTCAGAGTATACACATCAGGTACACATAAAAGAAGAATCAAAAATTAGGTTTGCTCAATTCACTACAGCTAAGAGATACCACAAAAATACATGGCTTAAAAAAAGAAAGGAAATATATAGCTTTAATAAAATTTACAGGCCTATGTGACTTAATGTATAAATCGTCCCCACAGAACTGTGTCATGGGCGTGTTTATCACTGCTTTCCTATTGTCTGGTTCACAGATGAGGCTTAATATCTATTATGTAAAATAACCAAATGCACTTTACATGACGGTCTTAGTATCTTCTACATGTGTTTACAATTTCTGAGGAAATTCTCTGACACCTTTTTTTTTTTTTTTTTTTGCGGCACCAGGGATTGAACTCACAACCTTGCACCTGCTTGACAGGCGCATAAGCCGCTGAGCCAAACTCCCGGCCCTGGTTTTTTGAGGCAGGGTCGCACTGTGTAGCTCAGGCCGGCCCTGCGCTAGCGTTGTAGCCCAAGTTGGCCCTGAACTCACAACGCTCCACCTACCTCAGCCTCCTGAGTGCTGGGATTAAAGGCCTGCGCCACCATGCCCAGTTCTGACATTTTACCTTTATAGAAAGAAGTAAAAGTGGGCAATTCTCACTGATGGTATTTTCCTCTCTCTTTCTCCCCTGTGTTCCTGTCTCCTCACCCTAACCTGTCTAACTAAACTACACTCCTAATATTAACAGGAACCGCCACTGACTGGTACACTATGTGTGAAAACTATGTTAAGCATTAAACATAAATCAGCTCACAGAATTTTCACCTTCCTATGCAGTAATGGTTACTAGTAACGTTTTTTCACAAATAAAGAAATCCCTAATTTTACTTTCCTGTCCACTAATTTCACAAATAAAGAAATTGAGGCATAGGAAATTAAATAATTTCCCTAAAACACAAAATGTGGCAAGCAACAAAGACAAAATCCAAACCAGGTCGTCTGAGGCCAAGCCACATTCTTAATAAGTGAATTATATTGACAGCTGAGAAAAACCAGAACTATGCACATACTTAAGGCAAACTAGATTAAGCAGCTCATCTGTTTGTGGACTGGTCAAGGAATTTATTTGAATGAAAAAAATAAGATAAAAAAGTGAAAATTCTCAGTTTAACATTTGCAATGATAGAAATCACAAAGATTAAAATATAAACTAATTTGATATATTAAACTGTTGACCAAACCTCATACATAAGAACATTTAAAATAAATGAAAGAAAGTTTTACAGTAAGAACTGTTGTCTCATGTTCTAAAAGCCCAAAGTTAGGAAAACTAGTGGGCAGGAAAGTTAAATTAGGGATAAAACCAGAAAAAATGAAAACAAATGAATTATCACCACCAACAAAAAAACCCCCAACAACAATAAAAACAAAGAACAGAAGCAGCTGAATTGATGAATAAATGTTATACAAGAAATATTTGCTGAGTAGTTGTTCCAAAGAAGGTTGCTCATTAAAAAAAATGAGGCCAAAGGAATATATGAGCATGCTCTTTTGGGGAAAGAACTAGGATATTTGAAGGTCTACATGGAATAACATTAATTCTAAATTTGCTTTCCTTTCAGTGGCAAACTGATTCTTACAAACACTGAGAAGAAACAAAGGCAAACCAAGTTGGTTATATGTACATTAAGCAGCTCACAAGGGAAAATAAAAATGGTTTGTGTATACATAGTTGCTGATGTGTATGGTTCCGAACTATACACATTGATCCTGGTGTCAACAATGTGCTTGGTTGGAGCATATTAAACAGCACAGTATGTTCACTGGGCTGCTGAACTAACTGTTGGGTATAGAGTAGACATAGGCAAATAACAGAGTCTACAATGCTGGAAATATTTCTCAGTTTAATTGCAACAATAAAATCTTACAGGCCCAACTGCAGAAAAGTATAATTCAATCAGATGAGTATGTAACAAAATAAAGACATATACTTCCCTGTGACTATTATTGCAAAGTCCTTGGAGTGGACGACAGGTTTTTATTTAGCATTGTGTTTCATAATATTTTATAACATAGACTTTAACAAATGATTCACATTAGTGTCTCATTAAAGTTGTAAGTAAGTATCATTCCTACATTATTCATGTACCAGTCCTTGTAGGATGACAGAAAAGTTACCGTCTGCAAATAAGTACATATTAAATTCATTTATTCCAATCAACAACTGTTTAAATCAGCATGCAAGTTGCATACCCATTGATTTGATGTTCCTTAATTGGGCCTCATTGTACTGCTGTATTACTGATTATCAAAGGATTATGACAGTGACATAATTTAAACACATAAAACAATTTTGTATTCTTAAAACTGTACTCAGGTCTCTTAAACTATGTTCTTTCTCACAAAGAATTTTCATTCTAAGATGAGAGTGAAACACTTAAAATACTCTATCCCATTTAAGAAAGTCAATTAATTTGAATTTTAACAACTAGCAAGTGAGACGGTGTCAGTAAAGAAAAACTGTGTGCACACAATATGTGGTTTCTTAACGAGCATTTGCTCCCCTAAATACTTTTTAAAAACCTTCTTCAAATAAATTGTGTTCAAAAGTTTGCATATTTTATTCTTTGTTTGGTTAGCAAATTTGGTGTAAAAATTATCTGTATAAATATATTACTTCCTATACGCATCTACCAAGCAAAATACCATATTTCATTTTGGAACATTATTTATACCAAGCCATTCCAAAAGAGCAAAAACAGTAGTTTTTTTCTGATTTAAATCAGTCCAGGAAAATCCACATTCCTTGGAAAAAGTGCTTGGAGATAAACCACATTTTATAACATTAGCATTATTGAAAAAGTACCATTATAAGCTGCAGTGCTTTGTACACAATAGTATTTAGTATTTTACTTTAGTTTATGATTTCATCTTTGCTTGTGGGCTATATATTCACAATGGAAAAACAGAGGTGCACTCAAAATGCAAATAGTAGATTCAGTGATTTAGTCATGTGCATAACCTGTGCAAAATCCATGTGTATTATTTAGCATGTGACTGTTTTGTAACAGTCTGTACACATGACATGATTTCATCCAGGGGATCACATACATAAACATGTTAATAACACATGTCTCTTGATTTTTACTTCTTGTTTGTGTTTATTGAATAATAAAGGACATATTTTAGGATTTTGTAGATTTTTTTATTTTTTTATTTTTTATTTTTGGCGGTACTGGGGATTGAACTCACAACCTCGCGCCTGCCTGACAGGCACGTAAGCCACTGAGCCAAACTCCCGGCCCTAGGATTTTGTAGATTTAAAGATCAATTATATTATTAGTGTTCTCATTTAGAAATGAAACTAGCCAGAGACAGCTGTTAATAATAAATACAAATTATAAATATGGGGCTGACAATACAACTCAGGGATAGAGTACACGCTTAGTGTACCCATGACCCTGAGTTTCAACCTCAGCACTAAATGAATAAATAAATAAACAAATCTCTACTACATATGTAGATATATCTATTTTGTATATATCTACATATATGCCTAATATATTTACATTAAATGATTATTACGATATTTGAGATTTTCAAACAATGACAATAGCGTCTTTGCAATTTTAAGAATTTAATCACAGTAAATCATAACAAATTATAGTTCTTACTTTTGTCTTTTAATATTTAAGAAAAATTTGTAGGATAAGACATAAATAAGTACGTAAAATATAATGGGTCTTTTTGGTGTCAGTTTTCTTGATATATAGAAGGTAGTAAAAACACTGAACAACCTTTTACACTTAGCTAGGAAAAACTATGATTTATTTTACGAAAATAGCAGATAAGTGGCTCTTTTCAAAGGTGACGTAGACAGAAAACAATTTTTCTGTATTTGTGGGTGAGAGAGAATATGTACAAATATTTATCACTTTTATTTTGGGAACTACTCCTTTCTCTGCTTTTTTTCTCAGACTAATACTGGTGATACATGCAATCTATCAATTTTTTACCAGTTATTTTTCAGTGACTTTCCGCAGTCAGAAAAACTGAATATAAATTCAAATTTTGGAAGGAGGTACACAGAGTTTTCAATAAATGGCTTACTACTTCCTTAAACTCTTTACAGAATTCATTGATTTTCCTCAAACTGTTAGTATAATAATTATTATAATTATTATCTTGACAAACTCTGACTTCTATTAACTACTGCAATTCAAACTTTTCCTGAATGAAATAAAAAGTGGCACTTTGTTACTGATATATTATTGGCAGCATTGTTATTGTATCTGTTTCTATAGCAATTCAACTTTCCTTACATAATCACTATCACAGAGAAATTAATTTTCATGTACTCCACTATACACATACATCCAAGAATCATTAAAATAATTTAGGAGGCAGCAATATTTAGTCCTCAAAGTATGGGCTTGGGAATGGTTCATGGAGGTTTGTTTTTGTTTTTTTGAGACAGCTACTATGTAGCTAAGGGTCACTTTGAACTCATGACAATCCTCCGATCTCAGCCTGGGATTATAGGCGTGTGCCACCAAGCCCGGCTGCTCACGTAGGTTTGGGTGTTGGTTCTGGTTGTATACTAATAACATTCATAGAAGAGTTATGTAACCTCTCGAGTTTCTGTTTACTCAATGGAGATTTTATAGCTTCTACTTGTTTGGGTTTATGTGAGGATTAAATAAGATAATCTATCTAGAGCACTATGCATTATACTTTAGCACACAGTAAACACTCAATAAATACTAGGTGTTATTAATCTATCTTGCTACTACTCTAGAAAGGACAGACTTGTGAGGCAATTCATTTTTCAAGAGACCCTAAAGAAAGGGAAATCTGACTTTAAACAAAGAAACATGGCAGTGCAAATGATTTGTTTTCATAAACCATGAGAACCACCCTGTTCTAACACTACCAATGTAAACTCTCTCATGTTCCATGCCCCAAATATTCTCATTTTGGTGAAAATATTCTTTATATGAACTATATTGTAGCTAGTTTTCTGAATAGGAGTAACTCCAATTTTGTGTCTGGAAGAAGTTTTCTTCCTTGTCACTCAAACACCTCTGTTAGTTTAGTTGCACAATTCTAAATCAACATATGATTCAGCTTTACGGAATAAACACCTACATCATACATTGTCATGAAATATTTTGTGTTCTTTCATTAGTAATTTCATTTGAGCAAGGTAAATTAACTTTTCTAAAGGAAAAAAACCCATATAATCTGCTTATAAATTCAGAAAAATATGAGTCATTTTTACAGTAACTATTTGGAACCTAAAACATTTAAATATCACATTTCACACGCATATCTTTATCTTATATTGTGATTTTACTGGGAATTTTTATTCTGTTTTTCATTATGAAATGTACCGAGCAGATGGAATATATATTGCTACCTTTTATAGCAGAATGCTGTTAAGTTAGTGTGCCACTACTTGTAAATACAGGAGGAAGCCCTCCCTTGGCTGAGACAGGTTTCTTCAGGAGCCGTGGGTGACACACATCCACGGAGGCATAGTTGTACATCTAGACATCTAATTGTGTGGTCTGTGCTCACACTGGTCCCAATTCAGAGGATTTTAGAGGCAAGAAGAGAACTAAGGTATGTAAAATAATCACATAGAAATCTTACCCTTTGCAATTTTATGGCAGCTACATAAGGATTTTTTTTCTTACATATACGAATATATTTGAACTGAATTACTCACATGCATTATAATCACTGTTGGGGATTCATCTTAAAAGCCAAGAGTTGGACTGTATGTGAAAAGCATTATTTTATACTTTATTGTTCATATGGGGACTAATTAATGCATACCTAATGCCATTAATTCACAATTAGATCAGTTATGTTTAACCACATGCTTTCTATGCATCAGTATATAAATATTAATTTTGGACAGAATGATAATCATTCAGCACCATAACAATTAAACAGCTGTAACCTGTCTCCTGTGTTAAGTGATGGAGCTGCAGGCGAGCTCTATAAGCAGATGGTCTTATCCACCCATGCTTAATGTTAAAGACTTTTTTTAAAAAGGTGTTGACAAATCAGAACAAGTAGGCATAGTTTTAATGCAAATCAGCCAATTTGCAATGTAGATTGCCCTAAAAACTAATTTGGTGTATAGGAAAAAATTAAGCTGTTGTTAAAGGAAGGCAGTATATCACATTTGGATACAGTAGATTCCTCACTAACATAATTATTTACCAATTTCATTCAACCAAAAGAGTTGAATGAAAAAGCAGCTGGCTAAGTTTTCTATTTATGGACCTCCTCTGACTGCTCCTTAATTTATCCAAAGTACATGCCTGTTAAATCCCAGAAATAATAGTCAAATTTCAGATAGCTGTTTTCCAGCTTCATTAAAGAGGCACTCAAACAGGAGACGGTCATTGAACCTATCATAAAGAAGGGGAAAAATTTGGCAGTAGTCACAACATAATCTGTGAATATGGTAAATAAAAAAGGGAAGGGGCAGCCATGACTTTTATATGGCTCAACAGCAAAATCAAACCTATATTTTAAAAACAGGTAGGTAGAAAGGAACTGTTCTGAAGATAAAAAGAGGCTGTTTTCAATTTGTTACATTCAAAGATAACAATAAATTCTGCCATCGAAAAAATACTAGATTACCATTATGGGAAGGAGTAACCATATTTCTAAAATTTATGGGTTAATTCTTCCAACCTTAGAGTAAACTCAACACAAAGTTCTGACTCTTTAGTCCATTAGGATAATAAGAATCTCAGTATATAAGAAAAATTACTTAAAAGTCACATTAAAACTTCCTTTGGTGCCTGGCATACTACAGTTACCTGATAAAAATTTTAGGAAGAATGTGACAACTTTATAATCTGGCACTGGTTATAATCATTATCTTCCTTGCTAATATTGTAAAATAGCTGAAATCATTATTTTGCACCTGGTTTCACTCCCAAAAGCTTTGAACTTCAACTTCTCAATAAAGGTTTCTGATGAACTTGGCAAGAACTGAAGTGAACATTTTTCATCTTTATTTCTGGTTAAATTGTATATCCAGTCAATTGAGCTTTAAAACATCTTCTAAGGTAGGTTTGGGTGGTAATTAAGATCTTAAATGGCTTTTAAAGATGCAAATCAATGAAATGTTCCAAACTGAAAAATATAGTCCAGTATGTTAGTAAAGGAAAAAAATGGAAAAAAATTTAATAAAACAATATAAATTTGACATACAACTTAATTGACTTTTTTATAGTATTGAGACTCAGAAAATGAGAACCCCAAGTACAGTGCTATGGCATATTTAAAGCTTTGAATAAAAGGAGAGCCAAGGTTTCTTTGACCTTTTATCCCTCTGTTTCACACCCCACTTCCTGGGTGGGGGGACTTTCTCTGACGCTACCGTATCTAACTAAGGGAAATTCCTCCAGGAGGAGTGTAAGTGATGTGGACATTTCCCTCACATTTCATTAAACCCAGAAGGTGAACTCACAGGCGAGGAGACCAAAGATCTGACACCTCGGCCATAGAGACTTTACCATTAGCAACCATTTATTCTTGGGAGAGCTGTTCCCCAAGAGGCGGTATCTGCACAGCAAGATGGACTTTGCTCTCTGGAAATTTCTTTCCCTTATTTCCTATGGTTATTACTTTCCTTTGGAGGCCTCAGGCCCTTATTTCCTCCCGTTGTCTCCCCTCAGAAATCCTAAGCCCATAGTCTTTCTGTAGTGTAGAATGCTATTTAAGTTTCAACCATCTGACCCTTGTTTGAGTTTTCCTACTTTGTGTGACTACTGTGCACCTGCACGTTAATAAATTTGTAGGCCCTTTTTCCTGCTTATCTGTCTATTGTCATTTTTATCACTGACACGAATTACTGAACCTTTATAGGACAAAGAAAATTCCTTTTATTCCTACATCAGATGACGTATCCTGAATTAACTTTTTTTGGTGGAGGGTGCTGGGGCTTGAACCCAGAGTATTGAAGTTCAACCCCAGACATCTGTGCAAAAAATATTTTAAGACATAGCCTCAGTAAGTTGTCAAAGCTGGCCTCAAATTTACAATCCTTTTACCTCAGCCTCCTGAGTAGCTCTGATTACAGGTGTGTGTCACCCCACTTGGCATCCCTCAGTAAACTTATAAAAACAGTAACAGAAACAACAACAACAGCAGCAAAAAACCCTTAAGTTTCTGGTGGAAAATACATGCAAGACAGTAAGAGAGGAAGGAATAAGGTTTACAAATCTAAAGAAATCAGGCATATTTTAATGACACTTAAGTGCTCAAAAACACAATATAAATCAGCAGTATTTTATTATATACTGCTCCTATCTGAGAAAATTCATAGTGGACTTAATCTTCCATTCTTTCTAAAAACAGCTGCTTCTAAAGATGGGCTTACAGTAAAGTTGGTAGGAAAAAGCTTCATTTAGGCAGTAGCTATTGGGACCCAAGTTATATCACAGGAGACTGTCTCTCAAAATCTGAACACAAGCAACCATCACAATATAGAATTCACTTATCATATAACTCTAAGTATGTTAACAAATTTCTTCTAAAGGTCTCAGAATTCTCATTCTCATATGCTATGTGCAAATTATCTACATAGAAAAAATGTATGTGAAATGCAGATATACTCACCCACAAGATAATTACCTATATTCAGAATTGAGTTTTAGAAGTTACAAAACCAAGGCCCAAACAAAAACAAAACAACAACAAATCTTTTTCTAAAGTATAGAATATATTTAATATAGTCTGCCAAAAACTGTATACACTTCAGGAAAAGAAAAACTTTTATAAATCTTTTAATACTACATTTATTGAGAAATCATGAAATTAATACAAGTTACCTTTGGCCTCTATAGTTACAAGAGGTGCACATAGTGGTGGCTGTTGGCTACAGACATTTATTATTTTTCTTTTCCTGAAGTGTGCATACATTTTTTGGTGTGGACTTTGTAGTTCCATAAAGAATCTACCTGTCACAAAAATTTATCTCTTGGCAGCATTGCTGCCTTCTGATTTGAAATTCTCACACAATGTTGGCTGATGATGCTTTTGCTGCTGCAGCACAGAACCAGAGCACTCAAATGCCTGATAGCAACAGCAAAAGTTATTTATGCCTACATTTAGTGGTATTCTTAGGAATGAAAAAAAACCCAATTTCCCAAATTCCTAGGAAATTATTTATAGGGAAATAAATTCTCCAAATAATTAGATAATATTTATCAGGATGGCCCTTGAAACTATGCTCACATAGCAAGTCACAGGCAAAAGACAGTGATTATTTATTTATTTATATATTTATTTATGGAGACAGGGTCTTGCTATGTAGTTCAGGTTGGCCTTGTACTTACTATGTAGCCTAGGCTGGTTTCAAACTTGTGGTGAGTGCTGGGATTACAAGTGTGCACCACTATGCCCAGCAGGAGAGCAAAAATTTGAACCCAATTTTTTTCAAGAGTTTGTCTGATTGCAGGATGTAGTGGGGGCTTCTGGAGACAGGATAAGAGATAAAGAAGGGTGAAATAGTACAGAGTCGAAGTTGCAACACATTTCAAAAAAAGTTCACAGAGTTCCAAATTAGTAATAAATGAAACTTTACAGGATATGGATTTTTGTAAAAGCTAGTGGAAATCAAATGATAAAAAGCCTTGACAAATAGTTTTTCAAGCTAAAATATGATAGAAGCACATAGTCAAACTTAAGTCTCACATTGAGACTAGTAATGTTTGCAGGTTGATTCAAATGATTTCCCTAGATTGTACAGCTATCAAGTAATAGAACTGGGACCAAGGCAGATTCAGTTTTTGAGAGGTTTGAAAGTTCTGTAATTTTGGGGTGGGGTCCTCTTAAGAAAAAAGTACCAGTTCAGTACAAAAGTATTTAGAATGAGAAAAATCACAACTAAGTAGAAGTTTAAAGCTGATAAATGTCACAAATATCAGAAAAATCATAAAACTTAAAATTCAGTAAGTGCCTGATAAGACTCTAATAAACATTTTTCCTATATTTGGGGGCAATGTTTTTGCTTTCTTACAAAACAATGATTTTGTGGTATTCTCTACAGAGAATAGAGAAAAACAATTGAGTCTTTATTTGGTGTGATACTTTAATATGCTTTTCATTATTGATAGCTATAAAGTTACATTTGGCTTCAATATTTCTTATTGGCAAAAGTCATACAAATATTTAGCATTTCTATCAAATTTGGAAAGATTTTTTATTGTGTAAACAGATCTTACTCTTTGAACCAATATCACCTATTAACCACTTTCTTGTAACATTTTCATAGTAGAATACTTTTGAGTTTTCTGTTATCTTTATCAGTATGTAACATCATATAAACAAGAAATCTTTTTTTGGTAGCTTTATATGATTCAGTGGTATACAACACATGTGACTTCATGCACTGATAAACTCATGATTTCCAGTACTGGACTTATACCATACAAATATAAGAATAAATTCTCCAGTAGAGAAATACTCATCAAAAGGAAAAAAAATGACATGCTTGTTAAGTCATAAGTCCCATCATTAAGTATATTCTGATAGGAGAAAACTCGTATCTGATGACAGGAAGAATTCTGTTTCTCTACATGTTGAGTCTTGTTTCTTCTTCAATACCTAATTTTTTGGGGCAGGGCTCCACACAACAAAGTCATTTTTTCATACACTGTGGTCCTATCATATTTGTGTCACTAGGAAAGTCAAGGGATGGTAGGAATATTCCTGGAAAACCATCAATAACAACCACAGAAGAATTGATTTTATACCTCATAAACATATTCCATTAAATATAAACTAAATGTTAGTGAAAGTAACAAAGTGTCCACAGCCAACAATCAATACAGTGCCAATGTTCATGGAGAAAACTGTGGTGGAAAGGATGATGTGGCAGAAACTGACAGAGGTCTTAACTAATTTGCAAGCACATTTTAACTCATTACAATAACACCTAACCATGTAAACCCAAGGTCTGTTTGTGCGGATCTTGTTTCTGAATGCAAGTCAGGCAGTGTGACCCCTTTCTTATACCACACTGACTGAGGTGAAGCCGATCGCCTCCAGAACAATGATTGTGGGTATAATGTAGTGCTTCACATCTGCTTTTTCTGGAGGAATTACAAATAACATTTCGATAAAATGGTAAAAAGATGTTTTTAAAATTCCATATTGCTATATTATTAATATGATTTGCATTTTGGCAACATTACTAAAATTATAAAAAATACTGAGTTTTGTAATCTAAATGAAGCACTTATAATAGTTGTCTTTTTCTGTAAAATTGTCATTCCCCCCCGCTACCCCCAGTACTAGGGACTGAACCCGGGCCTCCACATTGAATTACATTATTTTATTTTGAGGTAAGATCTCACTAACCCACTAAATTGCCTAGGCTAGATTCACATTTGTGATCTTTCTGCCTCAGCTTCCTACAGTGTGGGATTACAGGCATTAGCCACCACGCCTAGTTAATTTTTGGAATTTAATGACTAAAAATGCTTTTCTTTCACCTCCTAACATTGTCCATATTGGTGAAAGTTTTGATCCTCTCTTTTCTCAAATATTCTTTAGTACATAACTCCCCAATTGTGTGTACTTTATTTTCAATTTCTAATTTCCAGCATCTCTAAAATCAGTCTCTGGTATTCAATAGAGGTATGCTGAGTACAGTATGTTTAACTTTTGTGTGAGTAAACAAAGCATGTCTTTGTGATCACTAATGATCCTGTTTCTCAGTGTAATAAAGAATTAGAATAAAGACAAATAGCCTGTCTTTTGTAGCTTAAAGGAATTAGGATTTCCCCTAGGCCAAATTTCCATTTGAATTGTCTGAAAGTATATGAAAATCAATGTAGCTCTCTAAACAGCTCTGTGTTTGAGTCATTACCAGGAGAAAAACACCACAATATATTTCACCTTTTTTTCATCATCAGGATTTTCAAAAACAGTTCTCTAACCCCCCAACCCTAAGACAACAGTTCTTGATGGGATCCCGAGAGTCAGACTGTTGATCTAGGGCTCTGGAAACAATTCCTTAACAGGAAGAGGAATCAATGAACAAATAAAAAGTAAGCAAGGAATGCTAAGTATAGTATCCTACAAAATAGACCCCAAGTGATCTAAAAGGGTGATGATGATTCCTTGCCATAAGAAAAATAAAAACTTAAATGTAATTGAGAAAAAAGGAACCTCCATGCTAGTAACTTCCCAAAGCAACTAAATATAGTAACTTTCCAAATGAATGAAAATGAATCTGCAAATGAATATACTTAATTTGTTGAACTCCTGATTCATAACAAGAGGAAAATATAAATACATTAACAAAATATTAAGATGGAATCCTTTCAAGTGGAGAGAGGCTTCAGTGAATACTCTAAATTCATAATCCATTTTGATATCAACATGCTTAGGTTTTATGAAAGCATGAGCTGAGTTTATGAAGACAGTGAGATGAGTAATGAAAACTACTCTTTGCTTCTATTCCAAATGTCTGCTGAATTTTTTCTGCACTTCTCTTTGAATTATCCTCCTTGTTTGTGTTCAATGAGATGATATCTAATATGAAGAAAGAAAAAAAATCTTGCTGATTTTAAGTATCCTTTTATAAAGTGGCACTTTTGTAAGTGTTAAAACTCAGAGGAAATACACAGAACGGTAACCTTTCCAAAAAAGAAAACATCAGAGTTTTCTGGTTGTTTCATCAGTGGCTCACAAATGGTCCCTTGTGGACAGTTACACAGGCAGTGAGTTAAATAGGCAAAGACAATTGAATCTTGTATACCAAAATTTTGGAATAATTAATTCTAGTAGTGTAAAATAACAAAACAATGACTTGAAAGGTTTCTACATCTTTTGAAAATTTCACACCCAAATTTATTTTTAATGGAGTATGACTCTGCCATTAAAATGATAAACTTGAGTCATCTGTAGGAAAATGGATGCACTGTGAGATCATAATTTTAAGCAAAGTAATTCAGATATACGAACTTAAAAATCACATGGTTTCTCTTATATGAAAAACTCATTTGTGTGTGTGTGTGTGTGTATGTATGCAAAGTCCAAAATAAAAGGAAAAAAGAGCAAGAAAAAAAACCATACATAATCCAGTGCAGGCAATGTATCTAAAAGTGTACCTTGAGTTAGTACAATTGTCTTACATGTTTTAGAACTTCTTTGGCCTCTTAACCTGGTTTTCAATCTGTAAATATGATAATCAACTTTATAAGGTCTTATAACATAAATAAATGAATCTTATGCTAGAAAAATAAAAGGGGAATGGAGGGAGAGGGGAAAAAGAAGGGAATCGAAATGTGTTAAGTACATGTACCAATTCTTAACAGTGAATGTAGTCATAATGTACTGCAAACACGTACTAATATGAGTAAGAAAAAAAAGGAAGCAGGTATAATAGCAACAAAATTAATGTAAACAATCTAAAATTGAATTATAAGCAAGCACAGCAAGATACACTAAATTGTAATAAAAAGACCTGCTACTAACAAAAATCAAAGCTACATACACAAGTGTATGTTGTACCTCCTGGATACATAGAAAGATTCTCTCCCCCGGCTAGAATTAATTTATGGTAGGGTCACAAATTTTAAGAAGTTTGTTCTTCTGGCCCTGCCTTTGATATGTTGGTATTCTGAGATTTGGGGGCACGTGGCTGATTGGTCATACAGATCCTGCACTGACTTTGGCTGCAGAAAGATACACAAATCCTGCTCATCAAGTTTTTTCTGCCTTAATGTACTTCACATGAACCTCATGTTGCCATTGCCCTATGAAGCCTCTCTCAAAGAGCAGAAGAGGGGAAAGTCATCTCACAGTTGTGGGCACAGGCACTCTGGAAGCACTGAGAGTGTATGCCTTTGTGGTTGACTTCAGTAAAAACTAACTTATCCTCAGACACAGCCAGTGAGCTCACATTCAACAGGAGTCCCTCAGGGCAGTGCATAGGTAAGCATCAGCATAGCAGCCCTCTTGTAAGAACCTGTACTGGTGCTCTTTGCTTGGTCTGAAAATCTGTTTCCTACACTGATAAGGTTCTCTTGCCCACCTGTAGCACTGAACACTTTTCTTCTTCTGGGAGTCGAATTTTCGTGACTGTGGTAGACAGAAGATGGTCTCGATTGGGCTTTGCTTGTCAAAAATACTGCCCCAATATTGATGCATTTCACTGCTGGAGAAAGGAGCAGGATCCATGGGGCCGTTCAGAATGGGAGGGAAGAAATGCAAAGGAAGCCTGCGCATGAATTTCTCCTAACTCTACCTGATGCGCTTTTTCTTTCCTGATTACTCTTAAATAGAGCCAGGAACCCAATCACCCTTGAGTCCCAGGGTCACCCTAGTAGGAGTGGTGGCAGGACTCTTGAAACAGAAGCCAAGGATGTCAGTAAGATGATAAAAAAATTACATAATTGTGATAATCTTATAAGATGTGTATGATTTCAATTTTCCCATAACAAAATTCCAGTTTACCTAAATCCTTTAATCAAAACAGTGAAATATATAATATTTACAGATATACTGAAAGAATAAAATCATTGAACACCCCCAATAGCCTCAGCAAATTTTACCCTAAGGATATAAAACAATATAGAAAAACACTGTACCTCAAATTTTGAAGTTTTTGTAGAAATGTTCCATTTACAATTTGTGCTGGATACTTTCACTGAATTGAGGTTAAAATTTATTGCTTACACATTTTATGGTTTAGTTTTTTGAGACAGGGTTTTGCTGTATAGTTCAGGCTGGTTTCAAACTCACTAGATAGCCCAGACTGACCTCGAACTTGTGATCCTACTGCTTCAGCCTCTCAATTACTGGGATTACATGTGAGTATCACCATATCTGGCTTTTTTTTAAGTGAGTATTTTCTTGAATTGTAAAAGCACTGACTTTGAATATCTTGAAAATGTGACATTGTATACGTTCTAGATACTTTTATATCCTTGTTAAATATCATTATATGAAACCCTCCTTTTTCGTCTAAAAAAAAATTTTTAAACACACATTTGATTGTTTTATTTAACTTACATACATTCAAGAATGTTATCATATTTTAAAGTGTTAAGCATACAGATTTCAGAACTACCAGGCATGTATTATCCTACTTTATTTCTAGCAATACTGCCAAATAAAATCATAAAAATTCACACATCATTTATAGAGATATACCAACACATGTAAGATGTGTGATTCTGGAATCTACAGAGGTCAAGAAGGCTATATATTTGAAAAGTTTTTTGAATTTTGAGAGTAAAAATATGACTGAAATGACAATATGGAACAGTAACAAGTAATAGTTAATGCAAGTCTGCTATAAATCAGACATTAAGTTTTCCTTATGTGAGTCCATTTTTATGGTCATCACAAAAAAAGAAACAATTTCTACATTTCTTACTTATGTCAGTTGCCCTAAAAGAAGTGAACTGTCATTATAAAATGACAGTTATAAACAACAACAACAACAGCAAAGTTTCTTTTTAAGGAAGACAAGTCAAAACCAATGTGAAGAAACAAGCCAACAATTTGAGCTTTTTCCCAAGAGATTGAGGATAGGTACAAAAGCAGAGTTAAGGGATGAGGGGTAGCCCAGGGTAGAGCACTTGCCTAACATGCACAAGGCCCTGGGTTCCATCCCCAACACCAGTCAATGAATTAATCAATAAATAAGCGTAAGTGCAAGGCGCCTACCGATGGTGCAGTGCTCTCCGTTCCATCCCTGGCTGCACTCGCACTTGCCATCCTTGCAGGTCCCGTGCTCCGCACAGCGAGGGTGGCAAGCTCTCTGATTACAAGCCGGGCCCGTCCAGCCTTCCTCACAGCGACACGTGCCTCCCATGCAGACCCCATGGGAGCCGCAGTCCACGGAACATATTTCTGTATGGAACAGAGAGGAAGCAGAGCAGGAGAGAACAGTGGGGAGTGGTGAGAAGCGGGATGAGGACGGCTATATCTTAAATTCACACTTATTAAGATAAAGAACAGAATCATTAAAAGTAAGTCAGAAGGGCTTAAATGCAAAGAAAATTTTGAATCATAACATTTTACTTCCTTACCCATTACTCAATTTTATACGTGACTGTAATGGTGCATAAAATACATATGACAATTTTATTAGAAATAACTTCTTACTTCATAAAGATACTTTATATGCAAAATATCTATAGAATAGCCATATTTATATATAAATATTCTGGAAAGTATCATTTGGCAGCCAAGCCACACACACCAAATTGATGAAACTGTTCAGTAGCTAGCATCTCAGGTCTGGTAAGTCTTGGGTTTCACACATTTATCAAGAATTGAAAAGGGATTACTCCAATGTCATTATTTAATTTTAAACATTAAAAACTTTCATTAAGAAAAATCCACATGGAAAGTACATTAGCTTGCTTCCGATAAGAAGAAATGCTGATTAAATAAATTGTTATTTCTCCTATTTAATACATTATATTATTGACACAAATTGCTTAGCTCACATAGCCGAAAACCAGTTTAATAATACATATAACTACTGCCATTTGTTCAACAACCGAATTACTGAAAGTGATCAAATAACTGCAAAAACTATAACATCAGGTTAAGTCTTAAAAAAAGAAAGACATTTGAAATATTTTTTTTCTTAAAGCTTTCTTAGTTTTAACTAGATCCAGCTGAGAGAGAGGGAGAGAGGAAGGGAAAGGGAAGCTTAAAAAATATTTTATTTTTTTATTCTTCATATATAAAGTTAACTATAAGTTAACTATACTTTTTATTCTAAGAATGTATTACTACCCTTTCGTTTTGGTTTTCTTTCAAAAATAAAAATGTCTTATAATAACAACTTTGACATAGTTTCTAAAAACAGAAAACAGAATATAGTCATTTTTCTCTAAATTAAAAAATAGTAACTGTTTATGTAGCCACACATGCTTCTGTCTTCTCCATTTGTTCCCCAAATACCATTTCTTGGGCACTGTAATTTTCTATTTCACAGGATTAACTTTCAACACTGTATCAACCATTATGAAAATTGCAACTTTTTAAAAATAAACAATTAAATAACACCCAGGACTGTTAATTGGGAGAGAGTACTCTATGAAGTTTTTTTCTTCTTCCTTCCTTCTTCTTTTAGTTTTTGTTCTGTGGCACATTTTCTATCTCTTTTGAGTTAAATTTTTGATTAACATAACATCAACTCAGCTCCAGAAAAGAGACGCTTCTTTCTGAGGCACCCCTTTTTATTCAATCTAATCAATTTTTCATTAGGGTGAAGGTGTTTATCAGTGTTTAGCACACTAGCTTTGAGCAAGGTGCGTCAATCTTTGTAATGAACTTATTAATTAGAGTTAATTTAACTGAAGTGGAATTGAAGGGCTAATTAATGGACAAACTGCTGATGAAGATAGAGGAAAGCTCTGTTGCTTTCAAACCTATAAACTTTCTGAGAGAAATAATTCATTTCTTCTCTTTGGGCTGCTTAACCAAATGTTTCTTCAGGTGGAAAATTTACTCTTTTATTGAATTTAGATATCTGAAGGTTATTTCCACAGTAACAAAAGCAGTAGCTAGTAAAGTGTTTTCCTTTAGGATTCATCTAGTTAGAACATCAGAATTATACTGCTAATAAACTTTAAGCCACACTTGTAAATGAACAACCCTTTTATAAGCTTTTAAGGAAAACTGTGCAACAGTCAGATAAATCGGAGGCACATGAGGTCAATATTTTAAAAAAGTGAACGTAACCATATTTAAGATTTTTACTATTAACTCTACATAAGCTTTCTTTTTGCAATCAATCTGCTTTTGCAGGCTGAACCACTGGTGGGTTGTGTAAGCATGACTGTCCCATTGGGGGTTTGTACCTCTGGTGGTTTAAACAGATCTAATCACTTTTATCGGCCCTTTTACTAATAAAATTAATAAAAACACTGCCCAACGGGACAGTCATGCATGTACCACTGGTGGTCAAGTTGCTCAGCAATGAAACTCAAGAATTATGGCCTCAAATAAATATGTTAATAGCAAAGTTCAACAAAGAACTTTTCTGTACTTAATTACGTTCTTAAAAAGAAGAGTACTATACTCATTCAGTTCTATGTAGTGAAAATTTTAATATATTCCCAGTTCCTTTTTTTGCATCGAGGGTACAAAGATGAATAGAACAAAGATCTTCACTTATTATTACTAAACAAGTAAAATTTGGTCTACAGGCAAAACAGATTTTTAACTAATATAATAATTTTATCAGCATGAATAAAATTAAATCTAAATACGTATTTGTGTGTGTGCGTGTGTGTGTGTGCGTGTTTTTAAGGCAGGGTCTCACTATGCAGTTCAGGCTGGCCTTGAGCTCATTTTATAGCCCACGCTGGTCTTGAACTTGCTATAATCTTCCTGCCTCAACCTCCCGAGTGCTGGGATTACAGGCATGTGCCACTAGGCCCAGTTTAAATATGTGATTTTGACAATCAATTTATCCTTTTAATTAAAATATATATACATATTTGCTATTTTTAGCAAGATGAAGAAGGCTGAATTATCTTTGCAGCTATCCAATATCAATTATAAGTTACCCTTTAATAAAATAATACAAGCAATATACCACAATTACTTTACATAAATCAAAAAGGGCTGTTATGCTTGTTCCTTTCTTACTTGGATAACTGTGGTAAGGAAACCAGAATAACAATGTTTCAAGTAAGTATTACTGTATTTTGTAGCTAATGTTATTATATCCATTTTACTGACTAAAGCGTAAGAGACCACTACACAAGTAATTATTTTTATAAAATTTATTTGGGTATTTTTTGTGGAATGTGTTTTTTTACTACAGAAACTAAAAATGTAAATAAAACCAGAAATAACTAAACACCTATTTTATGCTGCTATCTCCCCATATATACTTTTTTTTGTCTTTTTGAGATGGGGTCCTTCCTATGTTGTCTAGGCTGGGACTGTGAACTCCTAATCAGCTTGCTTCAGCTTCCTGAGTTCCTTAGATTACAGATGTGGAACACTACATCCAGCCTACATAATATACATTAGAAAAAAAAAGTTCATGTGTTACTTGAAATGAACTCATGTTTGATAAATGTTGACTGGCAAGAATTTCCCACAATTCTCTAGTGGCAAGTTCAGGTCCTTCTATAACCCAGAATCCAATTTATGTTTTCATTCTTATTTATCCTATGCATGTTATTTGTTCTAGCAGTGATGAATTTTCTAAAAAAGTTTCTGGTTTCTCAAGCTATCAGAATCAACTAATATATTTATAAATCAGTAATAAATATACTATAAACTTTGTTAGCTTTCAGAGGAGTATGGCCAAAAGATGAGGGAGGAAAAATAAAGTAGGAAGGAGAACGAGAAATGAAGAAAGCTTATCTCAGTATATTTACTTATAGGCTGAACAGAAACTATTCACCAATATTACAAATTATCCTATGGAAAATGTCCTTTAGCTTGGCTTTCCAGGATACAATTTAAATTGAAGATGCTAAATCTGTCATGCTGATATTGAGTCATGGGGTAGCAGAGATATTACCAAGTGTCTTAAAATGCCAGAAAAGCACAATTTGTAAAAATGACTAATCCCTATTCTTCACAAAAAGCACGTGAGTGAGATGGCAATATTTTATTTTGCTTTGTCATGAAATCATACAAAGAGATGAAATAATTTGCATTACATGAACTTCACATTTGTGGAAGCATAGCCAATTAATACTCTTATGTGGAAGTTCCTCTGAATTAGTGAAGAAATAAGTAAGACAAATTACAACTAGTCTTACTCCTATTTATTACTGTTACTATCACCACTTCTTCTATTAATGGTGATACTTCTATTAATGGTTATTTTTTTATTTTAAAGTGAAAAAAACAAAAACTATGATACAGAATTTCAAAACAATAGGAGATTAACAATGGTTAATGTATTGCATATTGTTATCTTCAAAGTAGTTGTTCAGATTATAAGATACAGGCATGAAAAAATGATCAAACAATGAAATCACAAACCATTCTTTTTGATGAGCTAACAGAGACTAGTAATATAATTATCTATCATATATATAGTATATACATATATAAAAATTCTTTTTCCTTTTTTTTTTCTCCTTTTCGCCATCCCAGTTGTTCTTTCCTTTTGAGCAGTTTCTTCCCCTTTCATTTTCACAATATCCATTTTACATTTTGGGTCTTATTTACTCTTTCAGTTTTTTATACTAAGGAGACAATATGATGTTTACACATGCAAGTCTGATTTATTTCACTTATGAGTATGGCCTCAAGTTTCAACTATTTACCAAAAAAAGCCTCAAGTTTATCCTTCTTTATAGCTGAGTAGTACTCCATTGTAAAAAAAATACATCTTCTTATCCATTCTGTAGTTGATGGGCACTTGAGTTGTTTCCAAGATTCAGCTATTACAAATTGAGCTGCTATAAATATGGGTGCACATATATCGCTGTGGTAGGATGTTTTTAATTCTTCTGGGAAAATACCAAGAAGGGGAATAGCTGGATCGAATGGGACCTTCAATCCCAGTTTTTTGAGGATCTCCACACTGATTTCCACAGTGGTTGTACCAGTCTACCCTTTCATCAACAGAGGAAAAGGGTTGCTTTTCCCTTCAGCCCCACTGGTGTTTGTTATTGGCCGATTTCTTGATGATAGCCCTTCTTTTTAGAGTGAGATGGAATCTCAGTGTTGGTTTAATTTGCATTTCTCAAGTGACCAGTGACGGTGAACATTTTTTCATATATTTATTTGCCATTTGTATTTCTTTGTCTGAGAAGTGTGTGTTCATCTCAGATGCCTATTTTTGGATTGGGTCTTAGAATTTGGTGGGTCTGATTTTTCAATTCTTTATATGCTCTAAATAGAAGTCCTTTGTCTGAGGCACAGCTGGCTAAAATTTTTTCCCATTCTGTGGGTTGTCTTTTCACTCCATTGGTGATTTCTTTTGATGTGCAAAAACTTTTTAATAGGATGAGATCCCAGTTGTTGATTCTTTGAAGTACTTCTTGTGCAGTTTGGCTTTTGTTCAGGAACCCTCTGCCTATCCCTATGTCATCAATATTTCTACCTACCTTGTCTTCCAGCAGACTTAGTGTTTCTGTCTTAACATTTAGATCTCTGATCAATTTTGAATTTAGTTTAGCACGTGGTGATAGACATGAGTCTAGTTTAAGTCACTGCCTTGTGGTAAGCTGGTTTTTCCAGCACCATTTATTAAAGAGGCTTTCTTTCTTTCAGTGAATGTGTTTGTCCCCTTTGTCAAAGCTTAGGCAGCTGAGTGTGTTTGTGGTTGTGTCTGTATCTTTTATTCTGTTCCCTGGAACATCAGGTCTGTTTTCTTTTTTGCCAGTAACATGCTGATTTTATTACAGTAGAATGGTTCCTTCTATAACTTAACACTTATTAAGTACTTACTATGTATAAGGCACAATTCTAAATGATTTTCACATATTAACTCATTTAATCTTCACCACAATTATATAAAGTGGTATATTATTAACTCCCTATTAAAGGCTGAAGTAGAGAGAAGTGAAATATGTTGCCTGACATTCAGCTAGAGGACGGGGAGTCTAACAGTCAACCCCGGGCAGTTGATGTTCAGATTCTTTATGGCTTTAGAAAGGAGCGCCATCAGTGTGGAATGAACGAACCTACGATTCATGTGCAATGCTCTTGCTTGCTCAACACCACTAGTAAAATCTGTCCTTTTTCTTCCTCTTCTCTCATTGTCCCTTTTCTTCTCCAGTTCTTCTAGTCCCTCTTGTTCCTCTTCTTTTCTCTTCTTTTTTACACTATTTATTTTTGCTTAGTCGGCATATCCATACAGAACTCATCTCTATGTCACTTTCTAGCACACCTTCAATCAGCACTTTTCTTAGTTTTCTCATTCACAGATACAAACCGTAACCATAGATTTCTTTCAGATTTACAACTCTTCTCATCAGCTTCTCTACTTTACTTTTTCAGCGAGTGCTACATATTTTTCCTTTAACATGTGTTCATATTTATCTATTTCATTTTTACTGACTTAAAACTCATTCACAGCCAGGCGTGGTGGCGCACGCCTTTAATCCCAGCACTCGGGAGGCTGAAGTAGGAGTTGTGAGTTCAAGGCTGGCTTGGGCTACAACGTGAGCGCAAGGCTGGCCTTCACTACATAGTGCGACCCTGCCTCAAGAAACTAGGGCTGGGAGTTTGGCTCTGCGGCTTAAGCACCTGCCTGGCAGGCATGAGACTGTGAGTTTGATCCCTGGTGCCACAAAAAACAAAAACAAAAACAAAACCTCATTCACGCTCTCACAGTCTCACAATTGTAGAAAGTCCTCGTTTGTCTTCTAGCATTCGAAGTCTCACTATTACTGTTCTCTGACATAGTCTACGTGACACTTCTCCTAAAATGCTACTCGCATCATATTCACGAGCACACCGTCATTAGTCATTCTTCATTGTCTAAAGCATCATTTCCAAACTGGGATCCCCATAATGGGGTCCAACCTAATTTTTACTTCAAATAGTTCCTTTTTTCTCAATGATTCTGTGTACATATATTTCTCTAACTTGTATCATTGCTAATAGTAGTGACAGAAACTATATTTAGAATTTAATATTAAAATACTGTATTTCTATATTTATTTATTAATTACACTATGTACTTCATATATGTTAACACAAACAATTCAAAGAATGTCCAATAATTGCACAGTGAGTAAACTAAGCCACATTACGGTCATTTGCCAAAGGTTCTTTATCCCTGTAGGACTACACCTTAGGAACCCATGTACCAGACTTCACTGCTCATGCTTTCAAGTACTTTCTAATACTGTTCCTTTAGTCAAAACTTATCTTCTCCAGTAACCCCCAGGCAGCCATGTTTAAATGAAGGCAGGAAATGTTAAAAAAAGCCTCCTTGAAAACTTTTGGTATTCATCAAGGTAGTAGCATCACTCCTCTCAGTGTTCAATGGATTTGGTTTATTATTCTACATAACGCTAAATATAACAGTATTGGTTTTTAACTATTTCACAAATGGTGAACATTATCTTCATAATTAAACCCATCTCTAGGCTAGAATAACACCTTCTCAAACTGTGTAACTAATATGTGAAATATCATGGAATGATGAGCTGTAACCAGCATTTGAAAATAAAAACACTTCAAAAATATCAGTGCCCATCCCTGCCTGGAAACCAGTGCCATGTGCAGACTGCTGCCGGAGTGGGGACAGCTACACCCAAGTCCCTCTCCCTGTGTCTGTGCCATTTGCAGACTGAGGGGAGGGCGGGTGTGGAGGAGATCTAGGCCTTATCAAGAAGCAATCCCAGTCAGGAAACCATATCATTTTCATTGTTTTGTTGGGTTGGGTTTTATTCTCTTTTGTTTTGTTTGATTATGTTAAATCTGATGACATGAGCAGCTATATGAAAGATAACAAGACATATTATGGTAGCCATTTTGAATTTACTGGTGGCTTGTTTTGAAGTCCTTTATTGCATTCACTGTTTTGGTTTTGTTGTTTCTATTCTATTCTGTGCTGTTCAATTTTCACTATGTCTGAAAGTATCTTCAGTTATTTTCAAGACAACAAAAGGTATTTTGGTAACTACTGTTGGTTTCATAAGGTTTGAAATCCTGTATCACTTATGCTGGTTTATTTTTGAATGGTTTTATTCTGGTTTATTTTCCTTGCTTTTATCCTCTTTAAAATTAAATAAATAATTTTAAAAAATCAGTGCTTACCACTTTATAAAATGTCCATTTCAGTTAATACAAGTATGTTCATATACCAGGTCACAGTGTAAAAAATATATTTATGACAGTAGCTCATGGTCAAAAATCTGAAAGCCAATGTTATCGAGGGCAAGAATGATTCATTATTGTTTTATGCCTCCAGAGCCTAGCACAATGCCATGCACACAGTGCTTAATAACCCCTGGCTGATTGAATAAAATTACTGCTTGCCATTTCTATTATAATATTATAATGAAAAATTCAATATTGGACCATTATATATTTGTACTGTGTATGTCTTTATTGTGATCATGCTTAGCCTTATGTTGTCAAATAATTTTTTTTGAGACTTCTTAAATCCCTAAACTTTACATAGGCCTACAGGGAGGCTAGTTTCAATAAGTAGTTCTGAAAAGTAAGAGTTAAGAAGACAGAGCACATTATGGAAATGAAAGATTCTTCATCCCAATAATACTGAAGTGGAAATTTTAGTACCAAATTGACTAAGTCTGTTTTATTCCTCTTCATTAAGACAGCTACATTTCATTACTTTTAACATTACATCTATAAACAATCACGTTGTTACAATTTGTATAAAGTTAAATAAATGTGCTTTAAAAACTAAGATCTCATAATCTTCAGATAAATATCACAGTAAGTGTTTTATTGTACTGCACTTATTAACCTCACCATTTGAACAGTCTGGGCCAGTCCAGTTAGGGTCACAAGTACAGGAGCCACTTTCTTGGAGATACGTTCCGTGACCAGAGCACTGGTCTGGACACATAGTCTTCAATATTTCACAGTTGTTACCACCCCATCCTGGGTTACAGTGACATTCCCCGTGGATACATACACCATGGTTAGAACATCCAGGGTCTAGACAGTCAGCTAGTGCCAAGAAAAGAGAACAATTTTATTAAACCTGGCAGATATCCAGTACATTTAGAATAAAGAATTAAACCTTAATGTAATTTATATGTACATTTTTGAAAATCAAATATCTACCACTTTCAAGAACTTGTTTCTGAAAAATGCGAAGAGTTGTAATACAGTAAAGCATGAAGAACCAGCCCAATGCCATTTAGGTAACTAAGACTTTTGGAAGGATTTGTAATTTTCACGAATTACACAAATATGCTCTTGGGATTTCACATTATTGCTGTCTGTTCTGTCAAATCAGAATAATAAGTATGGCTTTTTCTAGAACAAAATTTGAATCAGTTGACCTAATTTGTGACCACTGAGCACTGACAGCTGCATGGGATCTTCAAATCGTTTGAGAAATATATGAGTTGCATGCTTTCTATCCTTCTTAATTCACTTTAATGTGCTTTAGATGATGAGATTTAATTTAGCAATTTGACTCAATAAAACTTTACACTTGTAGGGTCAATGGCCTGAAAATTTAATTCCAGAGATTTAATTGCATTACTTTGTGACTGTAGATCAATAAAATCAATTTGATTGAAGAACGGAAATGGTGCTTTTTTGCTTTTTGAAAAAAACAATTTAACTGAACTTTACAGTATAGTATCTAGACTCTCATCACTACATATAGTTACAGAACACATCTGTGATGTGCTTATTTTCATTAGTCTATCATGTTCAGTTACTATTTCTTTCTAGAGATGTCAAAATGCTAGATTCAGAAGCTGGTATCAATGTGAAAAACTATAAAAAGAAAAAAATAACCAACAGGCACTGTTGGTTTCATAGCACAAATGTTTGCTTAATTTCTGAGTAAAAAAAAAGAGAATTATTCATGCTACTGAAAAAGAGCAAAAAGGCTATTGTTATTTGGTCTTTTTATTAGTTAAAATGTTTTAAAATATCTTTATAAGTATGGAAATCAAAATTACTTTCAAAGGAAGCATACGAAAACAGACACTCATCTGCCAAGATTACCATTATAATCTGTTTCTTTATGAAGAGAACAATAGACTTCTGTAAATATTGACATGTTTACCTTCTTCACAATTTTCTCCTTTGTATCCTGAGTTGCAAGCACAGGAGCCCATGATACAAATCCCACGACCCCCACACTGCGGGTCAATACACTGTGTAGTCGGCACATCACACTCAGTGCCCTTCCAGCCGCTGAAACAGAGGCAGCGGCCCTTGGAGTACTGCCCATTGCCACTACATAGCACTGGACAGGCTGCTGTGAAATAAAACACGACAGAAGAATTAAGAGCCACATTTTCCACCGAGGTTCTGAAAGGAAAGACGCATTGGTAGAACAAGTAATATGCCAAGTTTTCCCCTTTTCTTTCCTGTCTGGGTAGTTTTCTGAATTACGTTTCTACAGCTTATTTATATCGGATTAAGAAAAGAATCTAACTTGCATACCTCTTGAACAATCTGGACCCAGAAATCCTGGAAAACAATGACAAGTACCAGAAACACACTCTCCATTTCCATGGCAATTTCGAGGGCATTCCACCACAGACTCTGGAAGAAAGATAATAAACACTTGTTGGAGAGCCTGCCTGTTGCAAAAGATAATCTGTCCCTTTGATCATCTTAGCTAGTGTTGAAGGAACTTGACGGCTTGCTCCATAACAAAAAAATTCATTCATTTATACTACATTATTCAAATTGGAAAGGAAAATAGTCTCACTTCAAATGCAGATTTTTGAAATGTTTTCGTGATAGACTCTCCTTCCCCCAAATTAATTTCAAATAGTATTTTCTTTCCGGGCTTCGAGGTTTGTCACATATTCACAAATGAACAATTTAAAAATATCTCTCATATTTTACCTGGGTTTTAACACCCCCGGAATCACTCAAAATCGGTAAGAATAATTTAGTTTTTATTCAACACAGTGTTTAGCCTGGAAAAGATGCTTTGAAGAGTGTTCTTACCTATAACAATGGTATTAAAAGACACTTGCTCTGCATTCTTTCCATCATTATAAAAAGCCAGATGCCAAATTCCAGAATCTAAGTACTGGATGAAGCCAGCTTCGTGGAGACTGATGGATCTCGCCTGCCGACTGGCTCTTTCAGCCTCCACCAGGTTTCGCTGCTCTCTTGCAATCAACCTGCTGCCATCCAGGAGTTCCACGAAGTCATACTGGGGACAGGAACAAGGAAAACTGTGTTAGCAGTCAGAAATAGGATTGTGTGGCTGTCCCTCTCTGTTCTTTTACCATTCAAGCTTCTCTCTTTTGCTAACATATATGTTATAAGAAGGTTTCTGATTGACAGGTACACATGTAGAAGTCTCCCACATGTAGCATTCTCAGGGATGATGAAAACTACCTAATACATACCATTGTTATGTTCAAATGGATCATTTTTTTCCTTATTGGGTAATACGTTTTCCACATTTATTTGATTTTTCTGATTAAGAAAAAGTTTGATGAGCTTGGTAGTTTGGGATATAAAGGTAAAATATACATGAGTTTATATTCCAAACCTGTATTTCCCTGAAACCGTTAGATAATCCTCTCCACCCCTATTTTTTCTGGTGCTGGAGATGGGCCTCATACATGATATGGAAGCTCTCTACTATGAAGCTAAATAAACCCCATCAAATTTCAAAATTTTATTATTGACACAGGACAGTGGTGGGGAACCTATGGCACACGTGCCACAGTCGGCTGTCTGTTAAAAGTTCTAAAAGATTCGCCATTACCGACATAGGGACTTACTGAATTACCCAGGTTGAGCTCAAACATGTGATCCTCCTGCCTCAGCCTATGGAGTAGCTGGGATTACAGGGATGGGCCACCGTGGGTAGCCAGACCTTTAGACAATCTCTTAAGATCTTTCCCTGCTATTTTAATAATAATGTAGTAGCAACTATTTTTGGATACTTACTCTGCAGTGGAATTATTTTTAAGCCCCACAGAAACTTTTTTGGGAGGGCATTATCAGTTATGCTTTAAGGACAAAGGATAACCCTTGAGGAGCCTTGGCAGGATCATATACCCTGAAGAGGTGCAGTTGGCACGTGAACACAGGTACACTTTGCTCCAGATCTTGGGTTGTTACCACCAGCCCTCTTACGTGACCCTGACATCACCACCCCAAGCAGCATGGAGAAACCCAGAGGTGTCTTTATTTAAATATGATCAGATTAAAAACATAACAAGCTGCTTTCCATCTGTAATTGAAAGTCTAAAAAAATTCAATAAGGAGGACTGAGGAGTTGGCAATAAAAGTTCACATGACTTATAATAACCTCGTATGAGGTAAGACACCATTAAACCCAGTTTTTGTTTTAGTAATATTTTCATAAACACTGGTGGTTAGAATTGAACTAAAGAATTTAAACTACGGAATAGGATTGGTAACAACGAAGTAAAATTTTGTAAGCAGAGATAACACAGAGAATTTGGAAGACATTAAAATACTTTTAAGATAATAGCTTCTTAAAAGTAGAGCAATTCAGTTTTTATAGACCGTTACCAAATTTCATGTTGTTCCTGAGACATGTTGATGGTGAAAAACACACTATGATACTACAGTAAGTCCCTGCCTTATGAATATTCGAGTTGTGAACTTTCACAGGTGTACTGTATAAGACTCACTTGTCAGACTACCAACAAATCTGACTTATGAATGTTCTTCTGGAACAGAATTAGTTCATAAATCATGGACTTACTATATATATATATGTATATATGTATAAAAATATATGTATATATTTATATACATGTATAAAAAATATAAAACATATGGGGATATAGCTCAGCAGCACAGCACCTGCCTGGCAAGCACAAGGTCATGAGTTTGACTGCTGACACCAAAAAAAAAAAAAGCCTATATATATATAATATATAAATCATCATGAGAAATAGGTGTAAAAAGGTAATAACTAGATTAGCACTCAAATTTTTCTTCATTTATTTCTTTTAAGGAGGAAAATAATGACATGTGGCTACTTAAACTATAAAAATGTCACTGGAATTTTATTCCATAATTATCAGATGAGAATTCATTCAGCAGTTGTGAAAGGTGTATTGATTTCAAGTAAGGCACTATCCTCATCAAATTTAAATACTTATGTTAGCAGGTGGAAGCAACAGAAAAAAATGGCATATTGCATATACTTTTCTCCCCTAACATTATCACATTTGTGCTGGCTTGAGCCACCAGTGGAACATGCACAACTGTCCCATTGAGCGGCCTGTACCACCTGATGGGACTGCCCCACTCACCTGATGAGACAGTCATGCATGTTCAGAGTGGTGGTTCAGAGTGTCTGGCAATGAGATACATGAATTATGGACTTGTCACAAATGTGTTAAACACAGTAAGTGAAGAAGCAAAAGAGAGGAAATTTTGAGTTTTAACTAGTCTTTCAAGTACACAACCACGATCATTACCATTACCACAGAACCATTTACAGCATGCTATGAACAATAAAATAAGGCTGGGTGGTGAGTATGATGGCAGTGGGAGGAAGTAGCTGATGGTTTTTGAGTATCTCTCTAGACTCTTCTGTAGGGACATTTCACACAGGACTTTGAGAGGGCTATTGAAATACCTAAAGAAAAGTTCCCCCTTTACACTAAATCAAATAATCAAATTATACGAAATGGAAATATTTAATAACCTTTATTGCTAGCGTATAAAGTGATCATGTAAAGATAAACTTGAGTTTTGCTTTGTATGTAGTACCTATTCATAAATTAGAGACATAGATTTTGGGGGTCTAGGAAGGAGTATTAAGATTTTATGGTATTTCTAGGATGAGATTGGGCTAACTCTTCAATCTTACCACTTTGGGGAAGCTATCATAAGATAAAGCTTATACTTGATATGATTTCATATAATTTTGAACTATTTTAGATAGACAGTTTCTTTAAAGGGTAATTTTCTAATGATAGAATATTACTAAATATATATGCCTTAAAAATCCTCAAAGTTATTTTAAATTACTATGTGTTAACAAAGCCCTGTAAAATCAATAGAAGAAAAGTTTGCCCATGTTTGTTGTATTATTTTGATTATCCAATAGACTTTGTAAAATTGCAAATAGACATTTCTTTTAGGTATCTTGTAATTCACTACTGAAAAGACTATACAGATGTTTAATTCAGTTTTGTTATTCAAGTGATAAGAATTCAGAATTTAAGAATGCTTAATTCTGTCCTTATGTCATCTTTTTGATGGTGGCACAGTCCTGCCACTGTCACTGGAATGTAGAGAAGGAAGAAATTTTGGAGATCATCTGATTCAACTCTCTAATTTTATAGATAGACACTGAGGCTCCAAAAAGTTGAATTACTTGTGCAAGGCCAGAAAGTCAGAAAGGGTAGGGGTGTGCTGAGAACTTAGACTTGTTTCCTACTCTGAAGCAGCCTTCATTCAAATATACCACATGTCATAGCACACTCAACTGCAAAGTGCTGAATTGCTTCCTTAGGCTTCTGACTGTCCAGAAGAATGAATTGGGCTTCAGGGAGAAAAAAAGCCAATTGACTCCTTGGCAACAATCTAATGGACAGTTCTTTAAAGGGTCACAAAGACTTTCAAAACTCAAGTGACTATTCTGAATGGCTGGCCAATTTTAATTATTTCAGGTTGATTTATTTAACGTTCCCCAGAAACTGAGAAATGTTCAATCTGGGTTACTTTATAGCACATTTCATGTTTAAACACTGAACTCAGAAACAGGTGTTTGCTCTGCTGATCTTGAATAAACCCAAGGAAGGAACTCTAATAACTGTAAAGCTTAAGAAAATGTGTAACCAAAAAAACCCCCCAAAAAACAAAACCATGCATAACTTATTTAAAACACATTTACTGCAGTAGAAAAGTGCGTATTGTGTGTACTGTACCAAATAATACAATTATGAGAAAATCTGAAACTTTTTGTTTTCTGAAATTTGTAAGTTGCATAACTACTGTTGTGCTTACCTTGGAAATATGCACCTTCGTTAGAGAAAAATGCTTTTATATGTAGTTTCAGTAGAAAATTTTTTTCTTATTTCACTGGACTATTACTATATAAATGCAATCTTTCTGCTATTAATTTAAGTTCTAGGTTACACTTTCATTTAAGAAAAATGTGACTATTAGTCTTAGTTGATGTCACCTATAACATGGAGTCAAATCTAAAAGTTAAAATTAGATACAAGTTTATCGTAAGAAGTAGTTGATGTGGAAGAATCCAAGACATTTGCTTTAATAATAGAAATTTGAAAAATAAATATACTATAGCATATTAAAAATTGCAGTCATAAAATTTATAATATGTATATGAATCCAAACTACAATGACATGAGAGAAGACAAGTTAAAACTTTCTTACTCTTCTTTCTTTCAAGATGTGACTTTTTTACTAGGTCTAATCAATTTTTCTTCATAATTTATGGTGCTACATTATATAAAAGGTGTGTCTCACAAAGTTACATAATATAAAATACATAAGATAGGCTGCTTGTCCTTATTTCATAAGTCAAAAGTCAGTATGAAATTCCATGGGTAAATAAAGTATCAAATATTACTTTAAATTCACCTAACTGCCCATTTTAATTACTGCATTATTGAAATTTCCATACTTACTAACATAAAAGGTTTTTTTGGAGAAAAGTCAGAATTATAGTAGGCAAATTAAATAATTTCTCTCAGACATTACAGAACCTATTTTGGGTAGGGGTGGTGGGAATTGAACCCAGGGCCTCAAGTAGCACTGAGTTATACCTGTACCTCCTATGGGGCCTATTTTTAAACATGATTTCCAAGTTACACATTGTGACACAGTAATAAATTACAAATAAAAAATGCTGGGGGATATATGATAGTGATTCTGTAGAAGTAACTGTTACTATAAGGGTATTTTCACACAAGGGAATTGACTTTATGATTTTTTTAATCTGTTGCTTTGAGAACCAATACTTGGTTTTCCATATAGGCCCTTTAGCCTATATATTTGAGTGTTCATCATTTTGGAAGAGGAACAGTGGCTCAAATTGATAAAGCTCATACTATCATGTTTATGTTTCCATTTCTTCACTTGAGTACTAATGACATAAAATGCATTTTCAACAAAATGAATACATGTTTAAAGTGAATTACATAATGAATCTATTATATGAAAGGTATGAGATCATCTAAAATTATTACAGAATCATGGAAAATCTGTGATGTTTTACCCAGGTGATGCTCAATGGTCATTAAGTTACACATGTCAGCAATTTTTAATCATTCTTTAATGATCAAAACAAGTCAAAAAGAAAATGTTGCTCTTCCAACTGGTGGTTAAAAAACTTCAAAGGCAACATAGGCTACATTTAAAAGATCCATTTGAAAGTGGTTAGTTAACCAAACCAAACAAATTAATTTAAGAAACAGAATAACTTTAAAAAATATTAACTAATACTTTTCCCTTTATCGACAACAAAGCTCACTTTTACCTGAGTATGAGAAGGTGGTAAGCCTTTCCGGCCATATACTCCGATGAGTGCATCCTTCTGAAGAGAGATATTGAATTTAAGAAACTGCGGCTGATCAATAAAAAGCTGTGATCTCCAGAAGATCCCAGGAGGAACCTCTTGAATTGCTCTTCGGCCAATATCAAGTTCTCCGGAATCTATGGTGTTATTTTCCTGTGTAAATCCACCTAATTTTCCTGAATATGAGAGATTCATTGATAAAAAAACAAAAAATTAGAAGAGTTTCTTTTCAAAATGCTATTTTCACTAAATGCTCAGGCACTTCATCTTCTTCTGACAGATGAAATGCTGTCATATAATTTTCACTTTAAAAGCTTTTTTGTTAGCTATTGTTTTACTACTTCTGATTTAACACATTCTTTAAGATATTTAAGTCAAAATTCTTCAACCTCCTCCAAGGTACGCTTATTCCTGAAACTGTTTCACACCTAAAGTCTTTCTTGATCATTTGAAACATAATTATCTTACAAATTATATGTCTTGTTATTTCTTGGGAAAGATTAAGTCTGATACTTAGCAGTTATTCTAACCATATCATAACACTACAAAGCGTAAATAAAGGCAGAATGGATTATGGAGATTTCCAAACCAATCTTTAGGCAAACAACAATAAAATCAATCAATGGTACTGATTTATGCAGTCCTCTCTAAACTAGATGCTAGGATGAATGAAAAATCAGATATGGAGAGGGAAGTAGAGAAGGGTTAATGGGGACACTGTGAGGTGAAAGGAAGGAGGAGCAAGGTTAAATTCTGTCTTTTAATGAGGCTATCACAACATTTTCTCTTCTTCTGATTCTCACTTCACACTCGCTTTGTTTTAGTGAACACATTGCATCATCCTTCCCATTGAACTTCACTAGGTAGAAAAAACCCAAACCAAACCAAAACAAATCTCTCTGCTCCCGAAAGTCCTTCCTTTTAGAGACTACCTCTTTTCCTACATTGACCTGAAAACAGACCCGAGATTCCTCATTTTTGGCACAGCGTTTCCCTTCTGGCCATGGTTACTCCATGGAGGTGAGCAATGAAAGAGGCTTTATAATTTGCCACAGTGGAAATATGACTCCTCTGGCTCTTCCACAGAAAGGATCCATCTATCAAATTCAAACCTTTTAAAGTGATAACGAAGTTGACTTTACAATTTTGTCTTTACATTAAACTTATAATAAAAATGTTAACTCAAAAGTTTGAGGATTTAATCTAAAATCTGAGATTTGTAAGTTATTTTATCCTAATTACAGAGGAGAGACTCTTCTATCTATGAAAAACTATTAATTTAATGCTTAATTCATTTTTATTGAGTGTCTGCTAAGTACAGCACTGAGGTGATAACAAAAATACATAACCCGAGAGCAGTACCTTTGAGATTGTTTAACTCAAATAGCTTTTGTCATCACTAGCTGACTAGATGGTTAGGGAAACACCTCAAAACTGTTAAGTCAAAGGAGGCCCTAAAGCAATACATGATTGAGGATCACAGAAAAGTGGTATCACTGGAGGCTGGATTTTGAAGGATAGGTACAACAAGTTTTCTGAGTTGGGATCAACATCTTGATTAAAAAAAAAAAAAAGAGGATGAGTAAATGGATATGTGGTAGGGTGTTGGTGAGCAGAGAAATCCATCTGGGTAAAGGAGAAGTCAGACACCCTGGGTTTAAATGTTGGCTGTTACTCAACAACTGAGAGACTTAAAGGAAGACTTCATCTGTGACACAAAACCTGATCTGAAAAAGAAGGGTGGCAATATGATCACTTGATTCCTAGAAGGAATGCCTGAGGAACAACACAGAAAGCGCTCATTGCAGTGCTTAGTCCTCTGTACTGAATGAATGAAAGACATTAACGAGTTGTCATGAGACTGATCAGAAAGAGTTGGAAGGGGAAAACGTTATCAGTTTGTAATGCCTGGACTACCAGATTAAAGGACATGATATTTATACTTTAACATCTGTCTTTTTTTGTACTTTGTAGGTTTTTATATTGTGCATTTTTGTTTTTTGTTTTCTTTTTTTCTTTCATTCATTCGTTCATTCGTACCAGGGATCAAACTCACAGCCTCGTGACTGCCAGACAGACATTTATGCCACTGAGCTAAATTCCCGACCCTTTCATTCTATACTTCATGTCATTATTATATTCCTTTTACTGAGGATGTGTATATACTGGGGTATTATACTATAGTGGACATCATGGTATGTCTTAATAATTTGAAGAATTATGGTTAAATGGTATTTTGATGGCACAAAAGCACTTGTTCATATGTTTGATGTGATGTACATGTAATCCAGAGAAACAGAATTTAAGGTTACTAAGAAACATGTCCCACGATCACAAATGAGTAAGGCATAAGCCCAGTTTATGGCTGATAGGGTCTGAACCAACTCACAATAAATTTACTCTTATAAATATTAGGTTTGAGGGAGAGTGCAGTTCTAGTAAATGTTAGGATTGCTTTTTACCTGGACTACTGCATCCTACGACACATGCACCATCAGTTGCAAAGGACAGCTATAGCTAATTGGAGACCCATTAAAGGTTCTGAGGAGGCTAACAGTGAAACGAAATCACTGTTTCAAGAACATTAAAGAACAGTAGTATAGGAGGTCTGGAAATGAAAAAAGGAGTAAGAATAAAGTCTAATAACTCCGGTATGAGGCAGAAGAAGGTTGTATGAGAAAGTTTAATAAAAAAACATTATTTATAATTCACTTCCTCTTTTGTTTCCCAATGTCCATAATCATGGCAGTTAACAGACTTTCAGATACCAGGTCTATTTCTTCAACCAATTTAGTAATATAAAATGTGATATGGAATAAAATTTCAAAATTGAGTTACAGTAATCACTGTGATTGTCCCATATCAACCCTGAGATTATAAACTGAATAATTCATAGAACTTTTAGTATTTATTTTACAAGAATATACATAAATAGTTAAATAAAAAGAGAAAAAAACTCACTATTCAAATAATATTTTGTATTTCATTAAAATAGATATCTTCTTTCATTCAGTGATATTTTTAAGTATCTGAGACCAATTTCTACTTTTAATTTTAGGATGCTTCCGTACAGGGACCAACATTTGTCATAAATTAGCTTTCACGGAGATTAAAGGAGGTAATAAAAATGGAATTAACAAATTGGCAGGTAGTTTTCTTATATGTATTAAACTTCAAAACAAAACTACAAGATTGATGTTTTGAGAAGAGAAAAATAAAGTTTAAAGAAATAAATTATGTGTCCAAAGTAAATTATGGCGGCAAGATTCAAAGTGAAGGTTGCATAATTCCAAAATCATGTATTTTACATAATCATCAGTAGAATCTTTGCTTTTTATCAAAACAAAAATATTTATTTAAATTACTAGGTTTAAAATCATTTGCCTATTTCTTTTTTAAAAATATTTTATTAGTGTATGTTTACCATACATATGATCACATTTATCTGGAGGAATTTGTACCTGTACATAACACATCTTAATTCATTTTTTCACCATTCCTCTACCCTCTCAAGTTCAACCCTTCTTCTCCTCACCATTTACAAAAGCTCTGTTTCCATTTTTCCCCTTCATGCTTATTTCTTATAGTCATTAAACTGTACTAGGAAATCCATGGAGTTATAATTGTAGGAAATAAAGTTATAATTAATTTAATTAAGTAAAATAACCAGTTTTTATTTAAAAACATTCCAAAGATACTACAGCATATCGTTCTTTATGTTGAAATTTATAATAGATTCCTAATAAGTTTTTGTCTTGGTTGACAATTTTTGAAATACTGAAGACAGTAGTAGTTTGCTTCCCCGCTCAAAGTTCATTACATATATCCTATTTAAATACGGATATGGTTCACATTTGGATTCATTCATCCAGTTTACACACTACACTAAGACAATTAGCAAGTTCCATCTGCCATTACTATCTGAAGCTTATGTAATTTAATCTATTATCTGGTGGTAATCTTGTCTATTGTAGCTTTAAACTAATTTTAGGAGTCTTAACAGCATACTTGTATACTCTGAGAGCTGATAAAAATAAACCAATGCTAACACTAGATTTTTTTTCTTTCCAAAACATCACCTTTGCCCAACAGTACTACCTTTGGTCATAGTAATCAAGTTCTGATTTGAAAGGAGTATGGTTTCACTGCCTCAAAGTAGTTTAATGGCAAAGTACTTTTTCTTTGCTGCTGTCTCCATTTATTGATTTTTGAGGGGTTAAAATCTTTCTTACTGAAATGTTATGAGAACCAATTGTTGGGTCAATAGGTATTTCTACTTATGCAATCAGTCACATGGCTAATTTAAAAAGTGCCTCAACAACCACCAGCACCATCCCTACCACCAACGGTGACTGGATGTATTTGAATGGGGCAGTAGTGGTTGTGGTAAGTCTTTTGGTGTCCTGTAATTAAAAAATAAGGCCTAACTATATCATCAGCTCACAGAACTCAAGTACCTGTGGGGGACACATAGTACAGGAAACTTCAAACAAACACAGTCATACCCTAGAGTACTATTATTTTGTGATATGCATATTTGGTGCTCATCCTCTTTTCCTGGAATATAATTCCTAAAATCCTTGGAATCTTTTAGGTGACAATGTGTTCTTGCATGCTATCAAATTGAATGATGGCTCAGTCGTGTCACAATGAAGGCTTGTGACTGGGAAGATCAAGGCAGAATTAGAAAGCTGGGACTTTTGTCCTACCTCCCAATCTCCAGGGAGGGGAAAGGGTTGACAACCAATGGGCAATGATTAAATCAATCACGCCCATGTAATGAAGCCTCCACTAAAATTCAAGTTCAGTGAGGTCAAGTTTAGAGAGCTTTCAGTTTGTTTCTTGGAGGACAGCATAGCTCTTCTCCCACACTTGTCATATGTTTCTGTTCATCTGTGTCCTCTCTAAAATCCTCTGCAAGGTAATCATACTTCCCTGAGCCCTGTGAATCACTCTAGCAAGTTAACCCATCAAAGAATAGGACTGTAGGAATCCCCATTTTGTGGCCAAGCTGACCAGAAGTACAGGTAAAACAACCTGGGACTTTTGATTGGCATCTAAAGTGGGGAGGGGGTCAGCTCTCAATCTGTCTGTATCTCCAGGTCGACTATGCCAGAACTGACTTGGAAGAGGGGGAGAGCCAGCTGTTGTTATCTGCAAAACTGACTGGTGAATTCCTCACACTTTTTGAGGTTACAAAAGTCTTCTGCATTGATTGTTGTGTTGTAAGTTGGCTTTTATTTTTCCTTAACAGGTAAATTAAGATTTTTCAATATGGGAAGAGTATATTGTTTTAGATAATTAATTTCTAGAATCCCAGCAACTTCCATGTGTATACTTTCTTTACAGTAGAAAGATACACTTCTTACACAACCAAAATCTTGCATGAGCATACTGTTTTAGAGCATAAATGTTGCAGGGAACTAATAAAAAAAAACGCAAAATTTAAAGTATCTTTGTTGGCGTTGGTGAAGAGTCTTTTATTCCAGACACTGTAAATTCAAGGAAGCGCTCTGGTGTTTCTGTCTTTCATTAAGGGCAAAGTGTGAAGTTAAGAATGGGGTATTTAGAACTCTTGGCACACTTGAAACCAGATATATAAAAAAGGAGGAATCACATTTTTTGTCTGATAACCTGTGATGTTTTTACCTCCCTCCACTATCGTCCAAGAATGCTTTTCACCTGTAGTAGACCTTCAGGATTACAAAGAGGCAAGAAATACAGTACTAAATATGGTAATGACTTACTTATCCTAATTATCAAAATTATGGCAAAGATTTGTTTTTTATCTGTCTACCTATCTAGAGCAGTAATTCAAACTGAGATAGCTGTTGCAAAATGCAAAATAATTTATTTGAACTGAAAAATTTGGCAGGTTATTTTTCTGATGAAAATAAATTTAATTTTAATGAGTATTGGCTGTGCCAGTTCAATTATATAGAGGGCGTTTCCCGTAAATTAAATAGGCAAATGAAATAGATACATTTAAAGCATAAAATGACATGAAAGCATTCAAAAATATTATAGTAGTAAAGATGAGTTAAAATGGACAAGTTACATTTTCCACCTTATTCTGAGTATATTTGATTAAACAAAATGCAATCAAGTAAAAATAACAGGTATAGTTAGTATTTTCCTAATCCTTGGAAAAACCTCTTTTGTATATTATAAAGAAATAAAGAAGTATGGATTCCAAAATATGTGCAACAAATCTTTTTTCTAAGTATGTTGCTGCCAGTTCTTTGCTTTCTATAAAACTGAAAGAGAAACGTAACAGAATTAGCAGCTTGTAGATTACTAAGCATGCTTTTTGGAAGTAGACCACAATGTGAATGTGATTTCTGACATGGTTAAGAGGCAGGTCAAAAAACTGAACAGCTTCATTCTAGGAAAAAACCCTTCCATTCCCATATACTTATTTTGGAGGAAGATTGCTTATGTTTATATTTATAAAAAAAAAAACAAAAACCAAGAACAGAACAGATAATTTTTTTTTTTTTGTACCGGGGATCGAACTCACAACCTTACACCTGCCATGCAGGCGCTTACACCACTGAGCTAAATTCCTGGCCCTATTTTTTGAGACAGGGTCTCATTATGCAGTTCAGGCCAGCCTTGAACTCACTTCGTAGCCCAGGTCAGTCTTGAACTCACAACAATCCTCCTGCCTCAGCCTCCCAAGTGCTGGGATTACAGGCGTGTGCCACCACACCTGGTTGAAGAACAGAGAATGTTGCTTCATTCTTCAAATGGTATTTATCTACGAATACAAAAACTATTTGAAAAAGCCCTCATTCAGAGAGGCATTTCCAATACATTTTTACTTTTTCTATTTCATAATTATCAAAGTTTAACATATTTATATAATAAGTAGGTCATATTCAGTCTAGAGAATACAACTACCAACCGTAAGCATAATCATTATAGAAACAACTAGGATTTTAACAACATTATTACATTGTCTCAGGAAATTTTAAGAATTTAATTTAAATTTTCACAGATATTTTCTCTAAAGCGACACAAGAACAAGATGATTTGAAGATCACTCACATGAAATATGAATCTCATGTCTAAGTACCTGCCAACCTATATTTGCTTCAAATTATTGCAATACTTAGAACAAATTTATTTTGAACAAAAGTCTTAGAATGTGTCTTTTCTAAAGATACAGACCACATCTCTCATTATAATCAGTGAGGTAGAGATGTAAGGACATCACTGATATTTCTCCGTTTAAAATCACCAAAGTGGCTCAGTATAACATTCCTACCTAAGCCACTAGTTTGAATATCAGGAGGTTAGAGATGTGGAAAGGGCCTTTGTCTTTTGAAAATTCTGTCCTGTTACTTTTTCAGTCATGGTGTGTCTTTAATTTGGACAAGTCAAGTGTGGACGTTCCTGTTAGCATTTTTCAAACGCTCTTTATTGATTGTAAACACACTTGGAAGTCAGGAATGCACAGACACAATTTGATAAACTTGTAAATACTTGCACAACCCCCTCCTCTGAAGCTTATCAGTCCTCTTAGATAAAAGCCTGGATACTGATGTCTTTTATCGTGTCCTGAATCCCAGAAAACTTTGGCTTCAGAGGAAATAAAGGAAAGCCAGTTCTAAGGCTCTCATCCTCCCTCACAGAGATCACTGCCTCTGTAAACCCCTAGAGCCTGAACCTGGGAATGATCATAGGAAACACCAAGGTTGTCTGCAGGGTTCACGAAGTGAAAAAGAAGGAAAAATGGAGGAAAACACAGAGCCAGGGGAACAGAGTGCCTTATAGTTATTCTAAACTCAAAGCTTTTGGGTTAGGTATCAAACCAATTAAAGCCTTCACAGTAAGAGTGAGATATACCAAGTCTTCAAACACAACAGGGCACCATCTTGAAGATTTTTTTCAACATGTCCTGTTGTGCCTGAAAGTGGGAGCCACTACCAGTCTTTTTACCTGCAAACTGTGATTTTTCCTTTCATCAGGAAGGATGTGTCACAACAGTCTTAATGTCTTAAAATACAGTTGTCAGTGTGTGAAAACATGAAGAGACCATGTACACAAAGCTATTGTTACTCTTCGCCTTATGTGATACCCAGCTTATATGAAAACACATCTTTAAAGTAGCATTTTAAAGAAACCCTTTAAAATGTACTTTGATCTCTAAAAAAAAGCTTTATAAATAATAGTTTATTGACAAGAGATGCCATAAAGACAAAACCGAGTATTTAAAATCATAGTCACTAGGAGATTTGGTGTTTTTCAAAATTATTTAGTGACATCAAAAAAAAAAAAAATCACTGAAAGTTACCAAATACTATTTTCCATACACACCAGGAATTTGCCATATGCACAGGATATAATGTTTAAAATGGAAAGGCAGGAAAAGAAATCCAACTGTCAAAGTGTAACTGCAGTTGTTGAGGAGGGTAAATAATAGTATCACTACAGGTCCCACTGCGTTACTAATAATAAAGACAATAGGATGCAAAGTTAGGCACTTGTAGGCATTCAACAGTCCACCCTCCAATTCTATGACCAGATCTTGGGTTCGAACCCTAACTCTGGGATCCAGAGAAAACAGTATGAACAACCATAAGCCATACGGTAACATACGGCTATCGAGTGGTACATCACAAGCTGAATCAAATAAAACATAGCTACTTTGCAAATGTAGTTTAATGTACAAAATCAGTATAGCATCTAATTAAGGAACTATTACACATTGCAATAACACAAATACTATAAACAAAATTGAAAAGAAGTCAATGCTTTTGCAGCCCTGTTAGTCCTATTTCTTCAATTCACAGGCAATCTTTAACCTGCTATAAAATCTAAGTCTCTCAAGTTGTCTTGTAGTCAAGAAAATAATGCACAGTGAACAGTAATATAAAATTTAAAAACAACTGGAATTATTTAAACAGAATGAATCATGTATATAAACACTCACACACAAGAAGGTTTTCAATCTGTATTCATATGAAAGTAGTTTTCTTCTATCAACTGAAGTAGTCATTTGGCATAGCAACTTTAACCAATACATATGGCCTTTCATTTTAGTCTTATATCATCCCAAAATGTCCTATGCTACATTTTGGTATTAGTCTCATTGTCCCTTCCAAGTAAGCTAGTGTTGAGCTGTCCTGTCATGGTAGCCTCTACTTTACCCTGTGCACATTTTCTAATTCATTGTAGTGGTTTGCTTGATTTCTATCTTTCAAAAACTCTGGGAACAACACTGACTTCCATTTTTTAACTTTTATATTCTCAAAACCACACTGAGGCATGACACATAACATGCTCATAAATAAAAGTAAAATAAATGAATATTAGGCATTACAAGAAAAATTAAGGGTAAGATTCTTTTCATAAAATCCAAATACCTAAAATTTAAATAACTAATGATAGGGCTCTCCTTTACTGCTTTAAAGAATATTATTAAGCTAATTTAAGGCTTTATCTTCTTAAGAATTTTGCTACAAATTGTAAGTCATAATCTTGAATTACTGAAAGCGAGAAAATGAATAATTATTGATATTTATCACTGCTTGGTACCCTACATGCATTTTCTTAAACCTCACTATTACCCTATAAAGAAACAGTAAGTTAGAGAAGGTAATTTGCTTAAAGGCCAGGGAATGGCTGATCTTCAGTTCTTAACCATATAGTATACTGATATTTACTTTGCATATACTTTCTGCAGGGCACAGTGCTGGGCCTTTATATACTTTATACCGTATCATTTTCATTCATTCATTCATTCATTCATTCACTTATTCATTCAACAAATACTTTTTGAACACCTATTATAGGCCAGTAACTGTGCTATGAGTTTGAGGTAGAACACTTTAGTATATATTAAAAGCATACATTAAAGTATTTATTTTGACTACCCCAAATCATTCTATGAGGTATTGTAAGTTCCTTTTAATTGGTAAGAAAAATAGAGACACAAATAAGCTCTATAGCTTGTCCCAACTAACATAAGCGTTTAAGGAGTAGAGTAGGACAGAAACCAGGTGGTTTGGCTCAAGACTCTACACTCTATCTATAATATTGCTTCTGTATCATACTATGGTGTGATGAACAGCCAGATTCTGAAGTGGCTGGCAAGCCATTTAAAGAATCTAGGTCACTGATGGAATTCAGGTGAGTATTACTACCTCAAATTTGTACATGAAGAAAAGACAAGCAAGGCTGGAGACAACACAGGTAGTGTTGTCTGTGAATGATATAATTCAGGTGAGAAATAATAGGATCTAAAAGATATTATGGAGTAAGAATTTCAAGATTTTGCAAATGACTGAATATGAGAGGAAAGAGAGGAGCCAGATATGACTTCTGAACTTCTGGACCAGTTAACTACGTCAGTGATGATGTTATTTTCTGATACAGAAATCCCTGAAGAAGAGGCGATGTGGCAACTGTGTTTCCCAAAGATGATTACGTTATCTTCCATTTCACATGCCCCTGTGCAATGACTCCTCCATTTCCCTAGTCAAGATCAGCTTGACTGCCCTCATGGTGAAGGTAGGTGAGTTCATTTCTTGACTAACAGGATGTGATAAAAGTGACATCCTCACATATCCCATATAGGCCATAAGAAGTCTTATAACGTCTTTTAGATCTACTGGAATGCTCCCTCTTGGGTTATTTCTCTTCAGAACCAGCTACTACATTCTGAGAATCCACATGAAAGACTATGTTTATGTGCTCCAGTCCACAGCCATAGTACAGGTGAGCTTGAGTCAAGTATAAACTGCTGGTCATGTGATTGAGCTATTTTGGACTTCTAGTTTAACAGAACCCCATCTGACAGCAATTGCATGAGAGTGCCAATTAAGAATGCAAGAACTTCCCAGTCAACTGACAAAGCTATGAGAGATGATAAGTTGTTTTTGTAAGCTACTGAATTTTGCTATGATTTGTCATGCAGTAATAGATAACCAAAGTAGTTGATGAGGTCAGTTTTAAACACATGGAATTTAGATGTTTGGAAGACACCCAAATGGATATGTACCAAGAAACTTGGATATATTTTATGTAGTCGAAATCTGGAGCCAAGGAAAGCAATCTTGGCTAGACTTACTGATTTAAGGATAAACAGAATATAGAAAGTAACTAAAGCCAGGAAGGTGGATGAGAGAACCCAGAGTAATTGTATTACTAGAGCACAAGGTCCTGAGAAACAGTAATGTTCCAAACAGGTAGAAGGAGGTAAACCAACTAAACAAACAGAGATGCCACTATCAAAAAAGTCAGGAAAAGTCGTGATGTATGTGGTATCATAGAACTTAAGAGAAAAGAATATTTCAAGTAAGAGGGATAGGTCAACTCTAGTCTTATCAGCAACTCAGACATGATAAAGAGTGAAGAGTATCCACTGATGTGCTTGACATGGCAACAGTGAAGCACAGAAGACATCAACTTCAATGAGTGGTGGTGACAGAGGACAGTCATGAAAAAGGAGTACTGCAGAAGCCAGACTGTAATAGGAGTAAGTGAAAAGTAAAGAAATAGGTGTAGGGAATATAGACACTCTATTCAAGAAGCTGGCTGAAAGGAAAGAGAGAAACATTGGATAGAGCTAGAGAGTAGGAGACAGTCAAGGGATTTCCTCACCCCTAAGACAAGGAACATAATGGAATGTTCAAATGGTGGCTGAACAGTGTCAGTAGAATAGGAAAACATTTATTTATTTATTAACTTGTTTATTTATTGAAAACTTTTAAAGACATGGAATGTGATCAACAGTACTAATGGAATAAATAACTTTGAATTTGGAGAGAAAAGTGCGAAAGGATACATCCACATATATATAGGAATGGAAATTTGTTTACAGGAAATTAAGAGGGCACACTCCGAAGGTTTTTTCTGTTGAAGAGAATACAAGGTCATCTACAGAGAAAGGGTTCTGAGTATAGTAGGAAAATTTGAAATAATTTTTGAGAAATCCAGGGCGAAAGGGGAATACAGTTGGAATGCCAGACTGTCGGAGTTGGTGAGCCAAGAGATAAGTATTATTATTCCCTCTTTACATATAAGGAAACTGAGCCTCAAAGAGGTTAAGTAACTTGCTCAAGGTTACAATGTAAACAACTGAAGGAGCTAGCATTTAAGTATAGGCCTATGTGATTGTTTCCAGTACATTAGGCTAAGTGAGTTCCATGATCCAGGGGAATAATTTTAGTTTGTAGAAAGAGACTGTCTGAGCTCCAAATTTTATTCTTACCTATGTATTCATTTTGTCCATTTTCATCAATTTTTCTAAGATGCTACACTTCTGATATTGCATCTCTAAAATTTGCAGTCAAAAAAGGTCTCAAGGGTAATCAGTAAAGGATCATGGCATACAATATAAATCCTTCTTTAGATACTAACTACCATTTAGAAGCTTTGGTTCATTATGAACTTAAAGGCAAGCAGGAATTTACTGAAATATTTAGCACAAGGACGGTTTCTGAGAATTATATTTACAAAAAAATAGGACTGCATAGATCCGAGTATTGCATTTAGAAACTGTGCAGTAATTTTCTCATTGTACTTAGCATAGTTAATGCCCATAGAAAGCTTCATTCAGAGTTCTCAGGCTTTCACGAGGGTTGTAATTTCCTAGAATTTCTAAAGAGACGATGTGATCAGCTTCTATGGACAATTTATAAATCTGAAATAGTGTGTGATGGTGCGTGGATATTTCAAGTTCATCGTGGAGGTCTAATAGCAGATTTTAGGTACCTCATTTCTTGTAAATAGAGTCCCCCTGCCCCTCTCTGCCCCAGGGCTGTAAATATTTAAGAAACAGACACTAAGAACATTTACTTGGAAAAATGAAAATAAAAATTCTGTTTACCACTTAATGGTTTATTTCTCACATTTGAAATAAAGAAGACAAGTGACTATTGTTCAGGTCAGGTTTTGAGCAGGCTCTGGGCACAGAAAAAAACAGTCTTATTTTCAGGAAGGAAAATTGCTACAAACAGTCCAGTTGGCTGACTGCAGGATCAGTTCTCCAGAAAAGTTAACAGATTCTGTGATATCTCTTAACTATTGTTTACGTGGAAAGTTTTTTACCTAGGAAGGAGGAAGGCACTTTAAACAGATATTCTTACAGTTGCTCTGTGATCTCATGGTGAAACATTAGTCCCTTTTAGAAAAGGGGGTGAATAAAACAGCGTTTTTGAAACTGTAATTCCTTGAAAATTATGAAATTATTTTAGTGGTTTGTAATGAGTATTTGTTAAAATGGGAACTAGAATAGAAAGTTCTAGGGTACATTTCACTAAGGACAAGTATTATCTTAGGAAACATTTAGGATATATAGGTGCATGTGTATTTTGGTTCTAATGTAACATGTATTTCTTATTGGGGTTATGAGCCACAGTTTAAGTCACCAACTTAAGAGGACTGCATAGAAATCTCTGAAGCATATTCAAATGCTATTTTTTCTATCCTCTAGAGCTGATATAGTCCTAGAGAGTTTATTTCAGTGTTGTCTTAAATTTTCCTTGCAAACATGAACTACCACTCACTTTGTGTGAGCTTACAAAGTAAGTGGAAGAACTAGAGTTTGAATTCAATCTTATGAGAGCTGAAGGATACTGATGTGAGATGTATTCTCCGGAAAAATACTGGGAAGCATTGCTGAGGCTAGAGGACTACCTCTCAATCTACAGCTTTCTCATTATCATTTTTTTAAGTACTGTGAAATAAAACTATCCATACTCTATTTTCATTTTAATCACAATTTAAGTTTACGGTGTTGAAAAATAAATAAAATACCCACAACAAAGTATTTATCTCTACAGTATAACTAAATTTTTTTTCAGCCTATAAAAAGTTTTCTACATGTGTGGTTAATAAGTACCTTTGGACCATTTTCACAGGAACTATTTTAAGAGATGGTCTAAATTTCAATCAATATAAAAAATTCCTGCTTTTTGTGTACTTCATAAGTGTGTTCTCAATGTAAAAACAATTGCTTATGGTAATTGAAATTTAGTGAATTGCACTTTCTCATCTATAGTTTCAATTAGGAAAACTTCTCTTTACCACTCATCAATCCATCACTGTACAGTGATTGACTCTTTCTATTGCAGATATCATCATGTGTTAGTTACTAGCTAATTTCTTTTGGAGCATGTATAACTTTGTACAAGAAGGCTCCACATCATGGAGAGGGGAGCATTCATTATTATTAGTGTGAAAACCTAATGTCTTATAAAATTCCTCAACCTCCCTAAGGAGAAGTAAAAGCGTAAAACATCACTGTTAAAATAGAAGTAATGATGGGAAGGCCAAGAACAAAAAAAAATTTAACAGCATTAGTCACAGTAAACGAGTGTATGTAAAACAGCAGCATATATATTCATGAAATCTGTACTAGCTTCTTTCTAGCCTGGCAAAGAAACTTGAGATGAACATGATTCATGGCAAAGCAGAATACAAATACACTAGATGACAGAAACAAAGAAAGAAGAGCTGGAGGAATTCTTAAAGGCAAACAATTTATTTGTCAGGTGTTAGAAGAAGATATCTCTTTCTGGGGGGGTATCAGGAATTGAACTCAGGGCCTCGCATTTGCCAGGCAGGCACTGTGCCACTGAGCTACATTCCTGGGTCCAGAAGAAGATACCTTGATCATGTTTCTCTGAGATATAAATTATTAGCATGTTTGTAAATTATCACAGGAAACCAAGGCCAAGATATGTATGTATACACACATAAATACTATGTGACTACATAGTGTTAATATACACATGTGTGTATACATTTTTGAATGTTTCTACTGGAAAAATGAAATACAGCACTTTCGAACTACTTATTCCGTTTTCAACTCACAACTGATTGATTTAAAGTCTGTTAGCTTACAAACTCTTCAAGGTTTAGAGAAAGGGTAACCGGGCAAAGGTCAATAAATTACATTCCTTTAATGTATTTTGTACTTAAAAGCTTTTATAATAAAATTAATAAAGTATTCCACATTCACATATGAGTTGAATGAGAAAACTTAATATACTCAAGGTATTGTAAGGGATGACATACTGAATTGCAATCCATTTGTAGATTGAAACTAAAACTCAATATACACTTGCTGGGAGAAAGGCAGAAAAGCCTGTCTGACCAAGCGAAAGGCAAAAAATCATATTATTCCTGAAATTAAAATGTGAATTTTCAACTTTCAAATAAATTAGTAAGAAATGCTCAAAAAGCAAAACAAAACAAAACAAAAACACGGTATCTGTGTATGAGGTCCTGGGTTCAATCCTTAGGACTTAAAAAAAAGACGAAAACTATAATCTACAAATCTTTTCTCTCTGCAAAATAAGCTGGATATAACCATGTGTACAACAAGTTTATAGAAAAGAGACTGAGAATTCTTTCTCTTACCACTGTCACCAGAAGGTAGTGACACAGTGTTCGTTGGCATGGCATCAGAATTCACTTTTCCATTTTCAAATGTGTCGTTTTCTGTCTGCTGTAACTGCCAGTTGAGGCCAAATAGATGCATTGCTGGGGGTAAAGAATAGAAGTTGTTTAAAGGTTTTACTGCTTTTAGTTCTGAACGCAAATGATAAACATGTCTATAACATGTATGTAACAAGAGTCATACATATAAAATTTCCACTTTAGGAAATACCAAGGATAATTGCAATAAAAATCATGAAACAGTTTCACAAACACAAGCAATTTACACACAAAATCATGCAGTATGGTAGCATTTCAATAAAGATTTAATATTACTCAGTTAACTGGTACCAGGAAAGTCTCAGGAATGAACCATTATTTGTTATAATTTGTGTTCCACTCCTTACCAACTTGTAAGTAATCTGCAGAATGCTCTAAAACAGGATTTGTGAAACATGTTTGATCACAGGTTATCTGCATATTTAGAATGTTGTGTTGTAACATCTACAGTTCTTAGACATGATACTGTATGTTTAGAAAAGAAAACACTGATTTCACTGATTAATTTGTATATGAAATAATCAGAATGCATTCAGATCTGAAAATAAAACTGGAATATCTTAAATTTAGGATGAGTAATTTTTTGAATTTATGGCATACAGCTCAATGGTGGCACAGATCATAGAACATGCATATGTATCAGGTAATTTCATGTGACTGACTGATGTAGATATGATAGAAATTTATAAATTAAATAGTTATAAATTTATAAAACTTCTATAAATGTATTTAGTAACTTTATTTAAAATATTCAGGAAGCATAATTAGAGGACTTCATGATGTAATTATAAATTTACCACTAAAATAATTTAAAATTTTAATATATTAATTTAATATATTATGCTTCCCAATTTATCTAAAATACTTAGAATATGTCACTGTCATACTAACCATTAACAATTACTAAACATTCATTTGTGTTTCATAAACTAGAGGCATTATTTCCTGAGAAAAACTAAATATTCATGAGGAAATGCAGGGATGGTCATATGTATTACTATATCATGAATCAGAACTTTACTGACATTATTTTGCTCAATATACATATTGGAATTTGCCACAGAGATGGAAAATGATGTGTTTTAAAAGTACTGTCAGAGGCAGTATGATAACTACCAGTGTAAGGGAACTGTTATTGAATATATAGTATACTATGTAATGATGCAATAAAATTGGCACAATATAATGAGCAGTGGCTTTGGCTGTAGTTAAATTTTTGTACAATCCTTAGTTTAGGATTTCAACTTGAATAAATTATTGCTAAACATTATGTTTACATAAAAATGAGGCTGGTAGAACAAATAAAAGATAACAAGTAGGGAGATAGCTCTTCCTCAAATGGGAAGGGATCAAGAGATAGGAGGGTGTAGGGAACAGAAGAGAAGGAGATGAAAGAATTAAGAAGTGTTATGTACATACACCAATTCCCCAAAAGGAATGCTATCACTATGTACTGCAAAAATGTACTCCAAAAAAAAATTAAAAAGTAAAAGAAAAAAATTACGCTTGTTAAAACTATCTTATTTAACTGATGTGAATTCCTGACAAAGCATATAATAGGATAGTTCTTACTACACAGGTATTTTATTTACCTATTCCAGACTCTAGATTTTTTTTTTTTCGGCACCGGGGATCGAACTCACAGCCTCATGCCTGCCAGACAGGCGCTTAAGCCACTGAGTGAAACTCCCAGCCCTAGTTTTTTGAGGCAGGGTCGCACTATGTAGCTCAGGCCGGCCTTGCACTCGCGCTGTAGCCCAAGCGGGCCTCGAACTCACAAGCGGGCTCCTCCTACCTCAGCCTCCCGAGTGCTGGGATTAATCTAGACTCTAGATTACAGAACTATTTTAAGTCACATAACTAGACCATGGCAAATCTCAATAAACAATCCTTTTTGCCGATAAAGCTCCTATCCACTCAGATGGTAGATGTAAATTTTTTTGAGAAAACTGCTCTGACTGGGCTGAGTGTTTTTCCTGAGAATATTCTTGCTAACTTTTGTATAGAAAATACAAATAGGCCTAATACAGTATTTGGTACGCAGTAGGTCTCAACAAATATGTGATAACTAAATAAGTTGAAATTAGAAATACTTCTATTTTCTAAAATTTTAAATTCTAAGAAAACACTGTTGTGTATAACATTAATTTAAAAAGTAAATATTAAAAATACACAAATGTCCAATGGAGAGCATATTATTAACTAAGTTCTTTAGTGCAGTGCATGAAAAGTAGATGAGTAAAAGTCCAGTATCTATGATTGACTGAATTTCAAAAAATTCAGTTATTCTGGGACATCACATGATCAGTCTCACATTTTTAAAAAATATCTGATATAAAATTACTATAGGAAGAAATACACTAAACACAGATAGCTACATCTGCCCTGTGTATGAGTAATGAATGTATATATTCACTCATTGCTTAAATTGTACTCTGCCTTAAATTCATTTGTACACTAATTTTCACAGATTAAGATATAGGTTCTAGAATTGAAATGATAACATGTCATTCTGTAAAGAAGTGTAACTTCATATGTCATCTTGCATTAAATTACATTGTATTTAACTGGCAAAATGTCAGGAGCTTTCTAAACATTTATCAGTTCATACATTTCCCGAGATTTTAGATACTTTAGCAATTTCTGAACAAAATAATGAGAATTAGTTCTGCTTACAATAAAACTTTGGATGGCATACTCTAGCAGAGCAATGATAAATACAGGCCATCTCTGACTTTGAATGGTTTGGCTTCTGATTTTTTTGACATTATGATGCTGCAGAAAGATGTACACATTCAGTAGAACCACACTTGAACTTTTGCATTTTCATTTTTTCCCTGGGCTAGAAACATGTGGAATGCTACTCTCACAAGGCCTGGCAGTGTGATGGAGCAACCTCTCCCAATCAGCCTCATGATCAGCAGGGGAAACAACAGAGATTCTGCAGTGTACTGTGTTGTTTAAGTAGGAAATTTGGTAGGTTAGGTGTATTAAATTCACTCTTAACTCTTGATATTTTCAACCCTTGATGGCTGAGTCTATCAGGATGTAATCCCATAGGATTCAACAGGATCAAAGTTTTCACCATGAACAATAGTTCATCATCACTGAGCTCTTTCGACATAAAAAATCTTTTTGTATGATAGATTTGTTCATCTTATTGGTTTTAATAGACTTTGATGGGTAGAGATAATCCATGGGATTGCACACAGATGTCAATGTTAAAAGGTAATGTACTGTTTGTGGGAAGAGAACTATTTTATCTTTTGCCAGATGGGCAAGTAGAATATACATATACATATACATATATATATATATATATATATATATATATATATATATATTCTTGCTCTACTTAAGATGCTGCATAATAGAATCATGCCTAATAATATTATATCTTGTTTAATACTTCACTGAAAATAGAAACCAGTAAGTTACTTGTTCTTAGGATACTATCTACTTTAAAATTAGCAGAGTTCACATTTAGTGAAGTTCTTGACAATGTGTATAATTTGGGACTTAAATTATAAATGAGAGCTACTGGGGGGAAGGCAGCATACTCAAAAAAGTCACGAATGCTCCAGAAATTACTGATCTGTGCTGCCATGAAACTATATGTGATATCTTGGCAGACAAATAAAGAGAAAATTAGCTAAATAAAATGCATGTGTAAATAAGATGGCTAAGTCTAATTCTTCATTCCTGAGCTGGGGAGCATATTTGAATCTGTAAGAAGGGATCTGCTGCTGCTATTCACGTCTGGTACCAGGGATCCTTTGTTCATGCATATCCTGTGGCGGAGGGGGTGTGGAAAGCATGGGAAGAAGCAGCTGGCAGCTCTGTGCTATGATGAGTCCCTTGTCCCACGAGGAGCAGAGCCTAGGTGAGGAGGTACCTGGTAGGGGCAGTACTAGGTATTCTCAGCAACAAAGTATTCCTCAGGCTCTATCAAAACATTATGATGCAACTGAAAAACTCTGTGAACAAACACTGTCATGTACCGTGCTAGGGCTTCACTTGTATTATCTCAGTTAAGCTTCATGAATGCTTCATTAAATATCTACTACTCCTTTTTTCCTTTCTTTTCCTCTTAAAATTGAGAAAATGGAGGTTTTTTGAGATAGGAAGGGAGAATAGGTCAATGACTTACCTAATGTCTTATAAAGTCAGTGCATAGCAAAGACTCATGATACCAGATCTGTTCCTGTTTTAGGATTCATTTTCCCACACTGTGCTGTTTCCCTACATAACTGAATTGTTCTGAATTAAAATTGTGCACCCACATGAAAGTAATTTCAAAAGTTTTAATACAAATTGTGGCAAGTATAATTAGTTGTCCACATGTTAAAGCTGGCCTCTACATACAAGAATTTTACCAACTACATATGGTTGTAGTTTACAAGATCGTTCATAAATTGGTTTTTTTGAATTACTATGCATTTTCTAATATTAAAAATCTTAGAAATAATGATTTGATCCCCAGTTGGTCTATACAAGTCTGTCTATATAACCAACAGAAACAGGCATAATGGCAGAAGTATAATTTTTAATAGTCCTAAAACAAAAACCCAGATATGCACTATCAGTGGAATGGGTAAACATATCATTGCATATGTAGCCAATGGAAATCTCTACAGCCAACAAAAATGCTGCCAGATATAATACCATAGATGAATCTCACAAACACAAAGAACTTAGTAATGTTAAAATGTGACCATTGTGTTGAGCCAGGCATGGTGGTGCACGCCTGTAATCCCAGTACTTGGGAGGCTGAGGCAGGAGGATCGCTGCAAGTTCGAGACCAGCCTGAGCTACAAAGTGAGCTCAAGGCAAGCCTGAACTGCATAGCAAGACCCTGTCTCAAAAAGACAAACAAACAAACAAACAAAAAACCCAAACAACAACAACAACAACAAGAACAAAAAAGTGACCATGTGTAAGTGCATGTATACAAAGTTCAAAGTCTGGTAAAATCAATTGGGAGGAGTAAAAAATTACCACAGGGATGAGAGAGTTAATGGGGTGGGGGATAAAAGAGGGTTTTTTGAGTGCCAGTAATCTGTCGGTGAGGTGGTTCTACAGGTGTGTTCACTTATGATCCTATGCTGTCCCAAATGTATATTATACTTGAATATTAAGACTATTTAAAAGAAACACGTCTCACATAATACGAACATACATTTTTTCTCTCCTTAAACATTCCCTACAAATGCTGTTCTCTACAAGGTTATCTCTGACAGTTAATCATAGCCCCATGAGATAACTAGAGTCAGTTATACACAAGAATGGAAAACAACCCTATTGAGGGGAGGAAAAGGGAAGAATGAGGAGAGGTTTTCCTTAGTGCAAATCTCAGGTGTTAGGAGGAAAGCAACGTCATTAAACAAATGTATGCATTATGTTAATGACTGTCAGCCATGACTTTCCCAGGTTGATTTGTAGTTTACAAACATTACGATGTGTCTTGGCAAAGAAATAGCGAAATGTAAACTCCTGTGTACTTTTGGCAAGACTGTAAAATGTTGCAACCTCTATGGAAACAGTATGGTGATTCCTCAAAAAATTAAAAACAGAACTACTGCATGATCCTTGTTACACCTTGAAGAATCAAAACTAAAGTCTCTGAAAGATATCTGCATACCCATGTTCATACCAGCACTGTTCAAAATAGTCAACAGGTAAAAGCAATCCAGATGTCCACTGATAGATGAATGAGTAAAACAAGTATGTATGTATGTATATATATATATATATATATATATATATATATATATATTTGAATATCATTTAATCATAAAAAGAAGGAAATCTGATCATATGTGATAGCATGAATGAACCCTGAGGACACTGTGTTAAGAGAAATAAGGTATGCAAGTCACAAAATTCAAATACTATATGGATTCCACCTTTGTGAACTATCTAAGGTTCTCAAGTTCATAGACACATAATGGGGGCTAGTAAGGTGTAGCAGGGTGGGAGAAATGGGGAACTATTTAATGGATGTAGGGTCTCATTTCTGCATTGTGAAAATGTTTCAGATATTTGCTGTACAACATCGGTGTACTTAATACTACTGAACTGTACACTTACAATGACTATGTTCATAAATTTTTTTACAACAATTAAAAACAAAAACTTATGATAACTTGTCACTCCACAGAAAATCTCTTTTGCTAAGATGAAAATGTGGCTCCGACAAAGAGCAAGCAATTTAACCTACAGGGCACTGAGTGACTGGCATGTGACAGTCACCAAACATGGAAGGTTTCCGTGTAGAGCCCTCTTTCAGCATGTGTCAATGATTTATATGATGGTATAAGCAAGAACACTATCAGAGTGTGGCTATTACACAAAGCTTTGAGGGAAAGTATCAATACTATGCTTAATTATATACAAGAATTTTAAAGTGTCTCTGTGGGAGACAACTTGAGCGGGTCCCCTTGAACACAGAACAATTGCTGCAACTTTGATTATATCAAAACTTATTTCCTTATGTTGATGTATATAGAGCTGACTATGGTATTTCCTTCTCTCTTTAATTGGCTCTAAGTATTGTAAATAAGGCTAGCTGAGGTACTGATATGTAATCTCTAAAGCCATCTGACAGTGTCCTGTTGCCTCATATAGTGATCTCTATAATATATATAGGCACAGCAAGATGGCAGAGCCAGTGAGCTCCAGGAATGTCAACTGGGGATGAGCCTCGAGAAAGATGCTATGAGTCCTCAGGGCATAAAAGTTTATATATCAAAAGCAGGTACCGGTATGTAGTCTTTAAAGCCATCAGACAGTATTCTGTTTCCTCTCAAAGTGACTTTTGTAAAATGTATAAAGCACGCAGGATGGCAGAGCCAGTGAGCTCCAGGAATGTCCACTGGGGATGAGCTTCGAGAAAGAGGCTATGAGTTCCCAGGGCATAAAGTTTGTACATCACAAACTGAAGCAGCAGCCTCCTAATACAATTCAGTTGCTATCTTGATTGGGTTGTGCAAATTGAGCCCCTTGCATATCTTCATCTGCATTTTGCAGAGATACCTTTCTCACTACCTTGCTAGCCAGCTCAAGTTACTCACATAGTTCCTGCCATCCTCACTGTCACTCATCCTCAAGCCATCCCCTTGCTTCACTAGTTAATAAATTCTGGGAGAGGCCTAGGATCAAGGCCTTTGTCTGCATGTCCTCACGAGGATTGGACTCAAGACCCCTTGGCTGCCCTTAACCTTGAATATGTCTCAGAACCTTTACTCTCGCTGTGGGTTGAATTGGGGATGGTAGATTGGAATTAATTTGCCAGGATTCCAATAACGTCTCAGTGAATTTATAAATATAACTTCTTGGATTATGAGGAAAACTAGACAAAGGATTGTACTTGGATTACTTTACTCAATATTTGGGGCTACAATATGTCTCAATTCTCATTTCCTTCTAATTCCTATCGAATTTTTCTTTTTCCCTTTATGCTGTGAATTGCAAAGGAAGAGACCATATTGTACTTCACACTTCCTCACCACAGGCTCTTTCTTCTCACTCTGACTTGCCTTCCTACTTAGCCTAAAATCTCTTTCTCAAAGGTTATAGGTTTCTCTTGAATTGCCGTATCTAGCAGCCTTTTATCAGTATTCACCCCATTTACATTTCTGTTAGTTTGTCAACATTAGCTACCCATCTTCAATATTTCATCAGCCCCTATAATTTTCCTGTTCTCTTTCTAGGTCTGTAACTACTATTTTTCTGTTGATTTCACTGACTCTTTTTGTGGAAGTTATGAGGAAAATGCATGAGTATTTCATATAGTAGAGTTACTCTTTCCTGTTCTTTGGATGCCATACAACTTTGCTTTGGAGAATATAATGTAGGCACCAATAGTATGTCTCACTTCCTGAAGGAAGCTTTAAGAAACCATCTGTAATCTATTGTGTTTTCATGAAATGATCACAGAAATGTGGTGAGTAGTGTTTTTGCTAGTCTGTGTCCTTAAGTGACCACAAGCGCCTTACAGTCTTAGTTACTTTTCTCATTGCTGAGACAAAATACTCAATCTCCAAAGTTAAGAGAAGAAAGGTTTATTTAGTTCAGTGTGTAGAGGTTTCAGTACATAACCAGCTGCATCCAAGGAAGGGTGGCATGGTAGAGGGGCATTGCAGAGGAGACACATTTCATGGCAGTAGAAGATAGCAAAAGCAAGCAAGGGAGAGTGAGAAAAGCCTTTTTCTGTCCCTTATGTTGTATCCAGTCTAACAGGATGAGGGAGGTGCCAATCCAATCAGTGAACTGATTCAGTAATCAGTCAACCTTAATCCCAGCACCCTTAATTCCAGCATTGCACTATGAATCAATCACATGCTCTAGATTCAGTCATCTCCAAAAAACACTTATGACCCCATAAGGCTCTGGGGAAATATCTAGACACAAACCATAACACTTGCTAAGAACCATGCTGCACAAATCATTGAAGCAACAAATAACCCATGTTAAGCCATTGTAGTAAAATGCCTCTAAGAAGCCTCCAAATAATCCCTGTCTCCTAGTATCGTTCCCTGGGATATTTCCCTCCTCTTAAGTGTAGGCTTGATTTAGTGACTAGCCTGTAATGGAAAGCATACGGTGGACATAATGGAATGTCTTTTCGGAGCTTAATTTATAAAGACTGCAGATTCTATTTTGGTTGCTCATTCTCTCCCTTGCAATGTTTGCCCCAAGGGAAAACCAGCTGTCATATCATAAATGAAGAATTTTATGTAGTGAGAGACTGAGATCTGCAAATAACCTTATGATGAATTTGGAACCAGAGTCCTCCTGTACTAGTTGACCTTTCAGGTGAGACGTCACCTCCAGACCTTATTTTGACTGAAGTCTAAAGGAATACATGATAAAGGAACCAAGCAAAATTGGGACCAGATTTTATGATTTCCAGAAACCTCTGCTGCTTCAAGCTGCCAAATTCGGGATAATTTGGTATCTTCAGTAATAACTGATATTGCCATTGCTATTTTAGGGTTCCTTTTTACCATTTCGTAAGTCATACCAATAGACTTATACCACTCCTACTTTCAGGTATCCCTCAAAATGTAGACATTCACCAAAGCCCTTCTTTGGCCTTTGTATCAGGTGATATACTATGTACCCGCAAGTCCTCATATACTTTTGATGGAGCTGAGTCTGGCGCATGGATTGGCAATGTGAGTGCTGCATGCATTCAGGGGTGGAGCTGACATACAGTGTAAATGAGGCGGGTGTTCCTCTTGCTTGCCTCTGCGTTTCCCCTCTCTCCAGTGTGCGCCCTCTCTCTCTCACCAGCGCACTTGCTGCTTGCAGCCACCATGAACGGCAGCCCCACCATGCCACGCTGCCTTGGAGCCAGCTAAGTATGGACTGAAACTACTGAGAAACTGTAAGAATAAACCTTTCCTTCCTTAATTTTGGGCGTCAGGTATTTTGTCTTAGCAAAGAGTAAAAAGTAACTAAGACAGCCTTCCTTTCATCTCAATTGCTTTTATGACTTAATCTTTCAATTCCATGTGACTGTACGATGTGCCAACTACTCTTAATCACCAACTTGACTGGATCAAGAGACACCCGAAAAGGTGATGGGTTCATGGATGCATTATACTAATCAGTAGATCAAACCACTGATGTTCCTAGCTGAATATGATGTTAGGAGCTGAGACCCAGTTGGAAAGGTTGGGTCACTATGGGCACACTGTTGGAGGGATCTCTCAGTCATACCCTTCCCTTGCGCTCTGCTTCCATCAGCAGCTGTGCTCTGCCCTGTCTTTCCATCATGATACTCCAGTCATGTGGGCAACTGACTGTGGACTGAACCTCTAAAACTATATGCTAAAATACACCTCTTCTCCCTTAGGCTGTGGGTGTTGGGTATTTTGTTCTAGCAATAGGAAAGCTTTCCAATATAGAAAATTGGTACCAGAGAATTGGAGTTGTTGTTGTGACTGTATCTGACCATGAGTTTCAGAAGCCTTTGGCACTAGATTGTGGGAGGAGTTTAGAAAGGGTTTGGTACAGAACAGACGAGCCCTAGAGGATAGTAAGCAGAGCTTGTTGGGTGATTCTGATTGGAGCTCAGAAGACTAGAAGTTTGAAAGGAAGGTGATCAGGTAAGGCCAGGCTCAGGAGGTTTCTGCTGGATATAAGGACTCTATTGGCAACTGGACTAGAAATCATGCATGTTTTATTCTGGAAAAAAATTGTCTATATTTTGCCCATTTCTTAAGACTTTGGTGTAAGGCTGAATTTAAAGGAAGTGGACTACTGGACTGGGTAGAGAAAATTTCAAAGCAGTCTAACAGGCTATGGGATATGTACTGTTGGCTGCTTTTAGTCAGATTTATAGTGAGAATCAGAACAAAAAGCAGAGCAGAAAGATTTGAAAAACTTAATTTGACTTGAAAAGAACCAGGTATAAAGTTAGGGACAAAGGAGGTATGTTGGTGAAGAGATTAGTGCCATTAAAAAGACACTCAAGTATACTGAACCGGAACAAGATTCCTTGAGGGCAACTCAGGCATCAGTAAGATCTGATCCATGAGAGATTCATGGTGCAAAAAAGTAAACTTTTCATTTGAGAAAAGAGTCCCTATGCTTCAGGCTGGAAAAAAAGGTCACCTACTGAACTGGTTCCTTGATTTCATTTTACTGTGTTTGGCTACCCTGGAACTCAGAGACCACTGTAGCCATGGTCTAAGGGGGACTGGCTATTACTCATGCTGGCATGAAATCCTGGTCTTAGCCATGTCAGGATGCTTTTTCAGTCATGGAGAATACAAGAGTTAGGGGTTCCCAGTGGCTTCCACTCAGTTTTTAAAGTCAGGCAAAAATGTGTGACAGTGTTGGAGTTCCCTGCCAGGAGATACCGAGATGGTAGTATATGAAGCTGTGAGAATGAGGGAAAGTCTTCAGAGGAGACTACAGAAAGTTGGAGATGCTAAGAATGTGGAACATGTGCTGAGGAAAGCTGCAGGTCTGGAACAGAGTGAGATCATGTGGGCTGTAATACACAAAGCCACAGGGTGGGGCTGCCCCAATCTTTTGGAACTCACATCTCATCACCATGTCCCCTGGATGCCACATATGGAGCTAGGGGACTTATTGTCTACCTGTTGAGTTTTAGGTCTTTGGTCTTTGTGAACGCTTAGCTCAAAGTCTCAAAGAAAACTTTGATGTGGACTTTTTGAAAAATGTTAGAATTGTTAAGACTTTAGGGAAGAGATTATTTCATTTCTGACAGTGGTATGTGAAGGGAAATTATTCATTTGTTACTGTGTTCATTTGGGTATTAGTAGGGTTTAAAGGAGATGTGTTTTGGTGTCAGATTGACTGGGGGTGAAATTGTGCCAGTTAATCTTAATTGTCAACATGACTGGATTAAGAGAATCCTGGAAAGGTGATGGGACTGTAGAATGCTATACTCATCAGTAGACTGCTCTACTGATGTGCCTAGCTGAATGTGCTGTTAGGAGTGGCCCATGAGAGGCGTTGGGTCACTGGGAGTATATCTTTGGAGGGTATGTCTTTCAGTGGTGCTCTTCTGCTATACTTGGCTTCCCAACCACCATGAAGGGAGCTGCTATGTTTCATTACACCCTTCTGTCACAATGCTGCACCCCTGGAGCCAGCTGACCACATACTGAAATCTCCAAAACCATATATTAAAATAAACCTCACAGGTGTCAGGTATTTTGTACAGCAAAGGGAAAAGCTGATCAATACAAATGACTTTCAAATATGTATCTCTAAAGCTAACTTCTTTCTGGATTGATTCATTCTTCAAATTACACATTTTACTATTAGACATACCTAGAAATCCTGCGGTACCTCAACTTTGTTTTCTGGGTTTCCATTCTTTGTTTATGATATCACCTTAAGCCAGGCAATGAAGTCAGACGGGCCTGGCTTGAAACACAGGTCTATGGAATACGAACTGTATGTGGCTGTGGTTAATTACACAACCTCTCAAACCCTCCATTTTCTCTCCTGTTAAGTAGAAATCATGATATCTATTTTATAGAGTTGCTGTACAATTAAATAAAGACAATGTATACAAAGCATGTAGAAATTCCTCAAGTGACGTTGATTACTATTACTGAATACTAAAATTGTAAACCCTGGAACTTTAACTTATCTTCTTCCCTTATCTTTTCATGCAATCAGTTGCTAGTTCAGCAATCTTTCTCCTAATTTCATTTGTTTTGCTTTCAGCTTCACTCCCTTAAGATCTTCATTTAAATTTTTATAATATACTTTTTATTTTCACCAAGTTATATATACACAGTTTTACAAACTCTGTTATGCGAAACTACAGTGTTGAATCCATTCATCATTTATATATTAAAATAAACCTAATTTTGAGACTCATCATCTGTAAGAGTGACTAAATGGCTGCTATTGAATCAAAAACTATTGAAACTTACGTTACACCTAAATAGTCTACTCTAGATATGTAATTTTAAAGTTATAGTGTGGTGCTCTTGAGATGTAGCCAATTTTTAAAAGTCATTTCTTACGTAATTAAAAAATGCATGCTGTAGCTTCTTAGTTGTTGCTATAGACTTTTTTCAATTAATGTAGAGGAAAAAACCCCTCATAAATTGAAATAATTTTGAGACAATATGTTACTGAAGACCTGTAAAATTTTATGAAGGGATACCTTTCAGACTCAAAGTCTACTCAAGTGATTACCACATATATTCCTTTTATTTTTTAAGGCTGAAGAGGAAGAACAAAACCCAAGGCGTTATGGATTTTTTTTTTTTTTGGTGCCTGCTCATAAAAAGGGAGCATGCCATTGTTTTAACCAGTATATGTTGGTTTGACACTTGAAAGCCAGCATGTAGAACACTTGAAACCAAAAATGTGTAATTAAAGAAAATTATATACCACCAAGCAGCAAATTCAATGCTATTTTTAGTTTCATGTTGAGAGAAAAAGTGCCAAATTTTGATCTGTCTCTGGGGACCATGCCGTTGAAGTTGTTACCACAGCTACTATTATTTCTACTGGCACGTCTGAGTTCTCGGATCCTGCCAAATATGGATGGGAAAGAGGGGCGGTGACAGCTGGTGACAGAGTCCAGCAATCTGCCAGAACCTTGGAGCAAATTACAGGGGATGTTGTGAAGGGAACACAGAAGCAAACACCCTTGCCATCAGTAACCTGAATGCAGTTAATGCCACCAGAAGCCTGAAGAGCACACGCTGAGGTTTTGGCAGCATTCAGCACAGTTCTTAGCAGGCCTGACATTATTGCCTAAGTGCTATTTAATACTACAAGATCAAGCAAACATTCTCACAAAAATAAAAGTATAAGATGATATGGGAAGCACTGTCTAGTAAGTAAATTGGACTTTAAAAATATTATTCTGAAAACATCCGCAATTCAGTTTTGTTAGGTCTCTAAAACCTTGAAAGTTCACTTAAACTAAGGTCTAGTTTACTTTTTTTGTAATTCACCATGGTACACCTTCCAAAGACAGTATTTCTGAAAACAATTCATGAAGAACCTCTTAGTAGAAGTAGGAAAAAAAAAACCAAGGTCTGAGCTTTTACGGTTAAAGACACTGTTTTCAATATAGTTGGTGTGTGGCATCTTGGGGAGTCTTTCCTTTTTATCAAAAGGTACCTGAATCTATTCTCAGTTATGACTTTACCTAGGCTTATACTTCCTATTTATATTTGAAAGGTTTGCTTTTTATATTTGAAAGGATTGCTTGTATGATCCTTGAGATCTCTTTCAGATTTATATGCTATTTATATTTGAAAGGTTTGCTTATATGATCCCTGAGATCTCTTTCAGATTTATATGCTATTTATATTTGAAAGGTTTGCTTTTTACATTTGAAAGGATCGCTTATATGATCCCTGAGATCTCTTTCAGATTTATATGCTATGGCAATATATTTTGAAGTATATTCAGGTTAAATCACTAAGAAAAAAGAACTGACATCAGTAAGACATCAACATAGTAACCTGAGTGTGGTGGCACATACCTGTAATCCCGGCGCTCTGGGAAGCAGGGCCGGGGACAGCAAATTCCAGCCCAGCAAGGGCAATTTAGCAACCTAGTGAGACTGTGTTTTAAAATAAAAAAAAATTTTTTAAAAAGGGCCAGGGATGTAGTTCAGTGTGAAGACCCCAGGTACAATCCTTAATATTGCAAACAAACAAACAACTGGCAAATAAACAAAAGAAACAATAAAAAAAAGGAAGTCAACATATTAGAAGATCAGTGTTCCTTTGTTTTGATTTTAAAACGTACATTGCAGATGGTTAAATTATTATTTTATACATGATTCTTTGGTATCATAGGTTTAGAAAGCGTAATTTTTCATTTTTTGATTCAGCTTCATGAATACATACATATACATGATGCCCATGTGGAATGATTAGACTTTACAGAAAAATAAGAAAAATGATCTTTAATATAGAGCTATGATTTGATCAGATACGTGCCTTCACAATGCAACCGAGTTTTCTATGTAAAACTGAAAGCATATCATGTAAAGATTGCAGTTTGTAACTTGGACCCCTACTGGTCTAAACTGTCATTAGGAATACATAGTTTTCCATAAATTAGCTTTTGTTTTGGATTTCCTGCTGTGTTTATATACATGTTGACAGAATGTGTTCAGCAACATTTTGGCATTCTAATTCATTATTATTTGTTACTAACTTTTAAGGCCAACATTATTTCAATAGTCTATACTTTTTTGACCCAGATATGATTATTTTAGAATTAATATTTTTTAAAGTTTTCATATTAAGATGTACTCTAGTTGCCATTAAGAGAAAGGGAATTATTCTTTTTACCAACTAGAAGATATTTTGATAGTCACTGGAATTAACACATTCTAGCAAGTTCCTCTGAGAATTAGAAGACGACATTCTTAAATCATAAGCTTTTATGAATGAACAGATTTTGGAAGGAAAGAATAGAAGGGGGCAAATAATGGTGGCCAATATTTTATGAATTTTTTCATTCCCATCTTTTGGGCATGACACCATTCATGGAATTACATTAACTGCTGAAACATCTTTCTGTCTTTTTTTCTTTTTTTTTGTGGCACCAGGGATCAAACTCACAACCTCATGCCTGTCGGGTTGGCGTGGAAGCTGCTGAGCCAAACTCCCGGCCCTAGTTTTTTGAGACAGGGTCGCACTACAGGCTGGCCTCACTCATGCTGTAGCCCAAGCTGGCCTCGAACTCACAACGCTCTGCCTACCTTGGCCTCCCGAGTGCTGGGATTAAAGGCGTGCATCACCAAGCCTGGCTTGAAATATCTTGATGAGAATAGCATTTTAACTTGTAAGTTTGTTTCTGCCATACATGACTCATTTTTTTAATAAATTATATTACTTTAAAATTCTACTTCTAAAATTCATTACATTTTTTCTTAACTCTGAAGATACAGTGTAAGACATCTACAGATGCTGTTTAGGAAATGATAATTCCAACTGGCCACTGACAGCCAATGTTGAAGGTGACAAAATCTGATGAAAATCAAGCTGTTGTTTCTGTCATAGGGGAAATTAAGTTAAGACTCTAAGGAAGATATTATCCGAATTTTTCCTCAAGTTTATTTTGCTTCTGGGTCTGGTCTCTCACTGAAAGAAGCATTCATTCTCTAATCTAATGGAAAGAACAACCCAGTCATCTGTCTGAACAGGCCAATCATAAATAGGCTAGATAGCCTTTCAGGCAAAAGTTGTCAACATTAAAAAATATGATATTAAGACTGATAAGGTATGATTTTAAAAATATATAGTGAATATTTAAATTTCAAAAAGCATTACAGTAAAAGACACATTGCTATTAATTGTCTCAAAACACTCCCTCTTACTTTTAACCACTTATCCTACTGTTTTGTTTTCCCAAGCAATTCTAAAAGTCTATTTTCATGAAGGTCTTTATGGCTTTGTTGTAGCTGCCTTAATGTCCTGAAATCATTCAAAACATTTACATTTCATGGTCATTTTGACTTTGGGGAAGAGTCAGAAATCACATGATGCCAGATCCAATGAATAAAGTAGATGAGGACGCACCATGATTGTTTCACAAGCCTACCTTTCTGTTAGATGCCGCTCACTGGGCAGCACCATTCACCCAATTTTGATCACAATTCTTAAAGACATTCATAAAAGAGCACTTTCAGAACTGCTTCAGAAAGTGCTAAGAATAATGGGATAAATCTGTTCAAAGTGAAGAGTATTTTTGTAGGCATTAATAGCCAACATGTCTTTTACTGTAATTATTATTTAAAATTTTTAAATTTAAATATTTCTATATTAGTATACATGACTTGTATACTATTCTGACTGCCAAAATATCAACTTTCCTATTATCATGATATGTATGCAACAGAGGTTTCATTAGTGACAGTTATTAGCTGCTTTGCCACTAAAACCCCATGGCTCCAGCTCATTATTCAAAGGCATTTTCCTCTGGCTTCTTTTCTTCTACAGTAGCTTTGAAAACTACATACTACTTTTATGTAACACATGTTTTGTATGTTAATGACTTAACTAAGCATAATTTTTTCCTGCTTCTTTTTTTTTCTCTTTAAAAACCACAGGGCCTAAAAATTCCTTGACATTTTAGGACACTCTAATCACTATTATTAAAAGATCCAACTACTAAAATAGGAGGATTCTTAGTGGAATGTTAGGACATTAAAATATATCATTGTTTTCCTGGAAAAATCTCCTCCAATGGGTCACCTTCAAGAAAGATAGTATGACCCATGTGTGGTCACAGATGTATCCAAACATTTAGATTCATGTGCATGCCTGTGATTTTTAAGTGAAAACTAAACCAACCAATGATCCTTCAGAAATCTAGGCACAGGCAGCTCATGTAGTTTGTTTGGCATTCAATAAAAAAATTCAGTAAGCTGTCTACCTTATTAAGTCCTGTGGCATGTGAGAAGCAAACTGCTATGGAATTTGCTTCACTTCTTGTGGATTACTCTAGTACTGAACAGGCACTGGTGACACATCACTCACATTCACCATCCTTGACTGTCTCATCTCACCTTCAGGCAGGGCAGGAAAAAGTCTTAGAAAAACATTGTTTTCCTGGCTCCCGACCCATCTGGGATCACTTGGAAAGCACTTTTGTTTAATTATTAACTTAACTAATATTAATGGTTATTTATGGAGCATCTGTGGAAATGCACTTCAAAACAAAATAAAGAGTAAACTTCAGTCTCTGATCCCCAAGGAGACTTGCTCACAGTACCAGCTTGCTTCTGTATTTGGTGGTCTCGCTCTCCTTACCTAAAAATAAATGCCCCACTTTCCTGTTTTAAACATACAATGCTTCTCAATGTGTGATGCTTTTTCTAAGATCATGAAGAATTTCTCTGAAGAAGCAAAAAGCTTCTAAAAACATCTTTACCCTAAAAACAGAAAATAATTGTAAAACTGGTGATTACTCGAAATAAGTGAAATAACATGGTTACTTTTATATATACACAGGCTCAGTAACTGTTTCATGCAGTAGCATATTAAAACTAGAAATGTAGTTAATGAAAAGATTAAGGATCTAGAATGAAATTAAGGGACCCAAAGGAAGACACAGAGCATTTTCAGTCCCCACAGGAATTATTCCCATACATTTAAAAAAAATGTACTTATATCCCTTATGACATCATTTAAAACCTGCTGGAGTATTATTTTATAGATATTTGACATATATTCAGTTCATTTTTCTTTGAAATGAATGACCTAAATGTTAATGTACTTACTTTCAAAGGAAATTGTATAGCATTAATGTAAAGAAAAAAAATTCACATTTATTGAAACAAATAGAAGGTAACAATAAGAATAAATGAAGTGAACTGTAAACAATATTATTAAAATATACATAGAAACTGTTGCTAGCAAAACTGCCCTTTAATTGTGAATGAAGTATTAAAGACACATATCAGAGACAATGTAACATCTACTGAGATCTTTTTCATGACATAATCAGATAAAACAGAACGAGAATTCAAAGTTGAATAAATTCCTCATTTTGTCATTCAGTGTTATCTATTATCCTATCCACGTACCACCTGTAAATTATCACATTTTATAAGAAAACAATTCCTTCTGATATAATGAGGAAGTTTTAGACTCAAATAGGGAGAATGGTTTATGGTTCCCTTTCTAAATATTTACTGGCCCTGACAATGACAAAGTCAGACTCTCTTCCTCTAAAACTTTTCTTTTTAAAACTTGTGGACAATACTATTTAGTTTACTAGGTTGTTACAAGAAGTAATAATAGCAACTAAAATTAATTGAGTACTTACATTTTGCAAGGCATATTGATAATTTTGTTAAATACTGCCCAAAGGTATATTACTGTTCAACCTGTTTATACTGGTGAGGAAATTCAGATTTATGGAAATTAAGTACCCTGCTCAAAATTACAGTTAGAAAATTGCACAGGTGTATACAAACGCAAATCATCAAATGCTCTAAGAGTTGGTACTTACAAGCAATATTAAAAAATGCATTGTAATGTGATATGCAAATTTGATATATTTTATCACAGAAGACTGTGACACCACTGTAGTAAAGATTGTGTTTTACTTATCTTTGTGATTTCATTATTTAGAGAGATAGTTAAATTTAATGGAACTAAATTGACTGTGATATTGGAAATGATTAAAATAAGAAACATGCGAAAAACAAAACCTAAAAGTTTTAAAACAATCTGTATCATTTCTTTACGAAGCAAGAGCTTCGCATTTCATGAACTACATGTATGAACTGTCTACGCAATCCTGGATATCCTGGAAAGTGGGAGATGATATCTGAAAGGCCTCTCTTTCCAAGCAGAGGAGACTTATTAAAAGCAATAGCGAGGAGAAAGTCCTCCTTGCTAAAGGAAGAACCAGAAAGGCTCAACCTGTGGCTGAATGAAGTATTAGGGTAAAAAGAAAACCCCAGAGAGAGTACCACTGTCATGTCAGGCTCCGTGACAGGGAAAGTTGGTAGGAGAGGAACACTGGTTCCCCTTTTGGAAACCTCAATAAGCCACCAGAATGAAATCTGACAGAGAAAGAGTGGAAGCTCTTAGCATTAAGCAAGCAAAGAAAAATGAATATTTTCTCAGAAGACGTTTGAGTATTATGCAGAAGTGGATTCAGATAAAAATTATAATTGTTCTTTGATTCCCTGCTTGTGTACTAAAAATGCACAATGGGAGGGTTTCAAAGAAATGTTCTTTCCACCTTTAGGCTGAACTCAATATTGAGAATTGGATATACTGATATCTTTGGAGATCAAATACAAAACAAATTCATTATCTCCAAACAGGTTTTTAGATACAAGCAAAACACATGCATAAGTGTACACACACACACACAAACACATGCACACACACAGTTTTTAAAAAATTCTTTAAAATTAATAGGGCTCTTACAGATGTTTGAAAAGCAGTTTGATAGTTTTAAAAGTCAATTTGTGGGTGTACTTAAAATAAAACATGTATGTTTGTTATCTGAAATTAATAGAAAGAAACAGAAAAAAGCTATAAATCCTTGTGATAATTTCAGATCCAGTTACCTAGAATTTTCAAAGTAACATTTTTTTCCCCACTTGTAGAATAACTGCAAGAGTTCTAGCTAAGTCAGCAATGCAAGTCAGTGAATAGCAAATCTTTCTTCCCTGGAATATGTGTAAATTTTTGTCTTTATTATAAAACGGTGGTTTTAACAATACTGGCAATTGATTTTTGCATCACATTTCAGTTTATGTGATAGCATTTAAAATTTGTTCCTATGTCAGCAATTGTCAAAGTACATAATCCTAGTTATTATTCAGGCAGGAAAAATATTTTTCTAATGTCTAGACTCAGTCAATTCTACCTTTTATGCATTTTCCTAGCTTCCTACAGTTCTGTTTTTAAAACAGTCACCATGATTGCAAAAAATTGCTCAGTGTTTCTTTTCTCCAAAAGACTATAATCTATAGAAAGATAAAGAGTAAGTCATCTTGTCCACTGCTATCTATCACAGTGTCTGACCCTCAGTAATCACTCAATAAATAGAAGTGCTGAATGAGGGATGGGTGGATGGATGGATGGATGACACTTCATTTTCTGATACAGGTTTATTACCTTACGGCAATTAAAAAAAAAACTCATGGAATCTTATTTTTAAGGTACAAAGACAAGGTGAGAAACCTATAGACATTTGAAGATGATGCAATAGACATTTAAAGAAACAACAGAACTTTACTGAATTGGTTATATTCTGAGACTGCGTTTGGATATGGAGTCAGTGGAACTTACAGTTACACTAAATTCATTCAAAATTCCTAGCAATCTATCAAGTCTTTTTTAAACTTTTTCTTCCATTATTCTGTATGTAATACTTTTATCAGAGCACAATACTCTCAGTACCACTAATATAAAAGCAAGGACATATGTAACAGCAATTAAATACTTATATAACATAGTATTGAAATGGCAAATAAATGCTTTCCACTTGTCATGAGTCAGGAGATAGTGTTACATTCTGTAAAAATGATAGCCTAAAAGAAAGTATCATTGTATTTCAAGGAAAGAATATTTATGTTTGGCACACACTGAAATTGAGCCAACTTTAAAGGTGTTTCTTATTGCTACTGTTTTATAGGTCACAGAGATCTGCACATTTAAATGTAAAAACAGCCTGTTTAAAATACTATTTTTCATATATTATTTACTTTCACTGATCTCATATCAACAGCAAAGTAATTTTTTCTGAGGGGAGGAAAATGGTTTTTTGTACTTTACATTCTTGCATAATTTCTTGAACTTGGTAGTGATTTTTGACACACAACAACAAGATATACTCAAACCAGTATGTTTGTCCTATGCTAACAAAAAGCAACTGAAATTTATGATGTCAAAAGGTTGAATACAAATACTGTATATAGCTTTTTTACACTTTTGGTTCAATTCAGAAGACACTTACATATTATAAATAGTTAGAATGAACCAAATTTTAAGTGACTTCTATTTTTTCTAAATCTCAAATAGCACATGTATATGTCATATATAACATATAAGACTTAGAAAAGTAATATTTTCTACAAATAGAGTTCATACTGAAAGTCAAGACATAGTACAAACATGTCAAGATAGCCAAAATTTCAGTGGACGTTAAAGGAATATATACACACATGAAGGCAGAATTTCATTCCTATAAAGTCCTGTTCTTAATAAGAAACAATTGCAGCAATCTGAAATTGGGTTTCCAGTAGATTTGCTCCATTTTGGATTCACAGATTCAGAGTGCTCCATTACTATGCTTCACCAAATTACTACGTTTCTCCTCTCCTGGAGGTAAACTGTTTCATTTTGAACCTTCATTCACTGTTGAATCACACACTTAACTACGAACTCAATTTTGCATCTACACAGACAAAATATTAATGTATTGATTCCAAAATTTTAGCTTTACAGTTTTCCATACTCTAAAATATAGGAAACACACTTTTTCTACAGTGTGATAAAATCAAATTGGTATTAAAATGTTACATTCCACCTCAGATACATTTTATGAATGCAACACATCTAATAGGAAGAGAAGAAGCTGTAGTAAAAACTGGTATGTAATTCATTGCTCACTTGTATTCTCTACTCTAATAAAACATCACTTTTATTATAAAGCCACATTCAAAAAGATAACAACAATGCCACAATACATTTTATCTTGCCATGTATATTTACATAGTGGAGTCTTCATGAAGCATAAAGGGCTAGTATGTTTTTTTCCAAACCCTGACCTGCATATATATACCTAGAACCATAATCAATTTCAAGGTCGACATGAGAGGTAAAACGTTCATAAAATGCAAATCCACACAGAAGTAGCACAGATAATGACTAAGGAATCATAACTGCAATGAACCTGGGTTCTACAGGTTGTGTTTGCTAGACCTAGAGAATACTTACATTGTTAAGCAGCCTGTTTAGCAGACATAAGACAACATTTATTTTAGGAATCAGTTGGTAGCAGCTGTTCAAAGCAAATAAAGACCTATATACATATTTTTTAAATGAAAAATAATTTTGAACATTTGAGTAGTTCTTTAGTAGTATGTGCCAGGAGCTTATCAGAAAAACAATGTTGAGCTATTTGTAGTCATTGGAAAATAAGTTAACAAACTAGTTTCTAAAAATTTTAAACTCTGCAGGAAGATTTTTATAGGGGAAAAATTATTGGACTGTTAGGAATAAGAAGTGTTAAAAGCTACAGGATCCTATTTTGTGGAGGTGATGGAAATATTCTAAAATTGAGTAGGATGACAGTTGTAAAACCGTGTGACTATACTAATCCCTACTGAACTGTCCACTTTAGGTAGGTGAACTCTATGCCATATGAATTATAGCTCAATAAAGCTGTTTTTCTTTTTTAAAGTCTGTTGTCAAGTCAATTATTTGTTGGGAAAAACTTTGTTAAAAGGGGAAAAATTGAAAAAAAATACTAGCATAATATATCCTTGTAAGATTTTTGTTTTCTTCTGGTGTTGAACGTGTGCAAGTTGCATGTCATTATACCTGTAATTCCAGCACTCTGGGAGCCTGAGGCAGCAGAATTCCAAGTTGTAGCCCAGCCTGGCAACCTAGTGAGACCCTGTCTTAAAAAATTAAAAAAAAAAAAAATCCTAAAAAAATTTAAAAAGGCAGGGAAGGGAGGAGTTTCTGGGGATCAGAGAGAGGCCCTGGGTTCAATCCCAATTATCATTAATTCCTCCCAACCCCAAACCAACCAAACAAATGAAAAATCCTACATTATTTTTGTTATTCTCTATGAGGAAAAATTCTTTGGATTTTCAGACTTTGCTCAAGTGATTTATCAGTTTTAACTGGTATAATTGCAACATTTATTTTGATTTGTATTTAACAGTGCTCTACTGCAATTTCTAAATATTTTCCATCAAAACTTCAGGTTGACTTTTACCCAGAAAGAAGAGCCTCAGAAAAAAGATCAATAATCAAGACACCCACTCACTAACTGCAGTGAAGCAACAGCAGGGAACAGATGATCACTCTGCTATATACATATCTGGAATGTCTCCCCAAAGCCTTCTATGCTTAGAAGAGCTTTTAGAAGGTGAGTGGATCATGGGGCCCCTATGATAAACCAGTGGATTGCTGTACTCATGGCTTCAGAGCCGATCACGCTGTTAGGAGATGGGACCCAGTCAGAAGAGGTGACTCATGGGGGTGTGACTTGGAAGGATCCTACCTCCCTTCCCAGTTTTACTTTCTGCTTCCTAAGTGAGCAACTTTTCTCTGTCAGACCCCTCTCCCATATCCTTCCTGTCTTCAAGTCCTTGATTATAGACTGAATTTTCTACAAACCTTGGGCCAAAATAAATCTCTGTTCCTTTAATGTTTACGCATGGAGTACTGTAGTATCTCAATGAGGAGGGAAGTGACTCAGACACTCTCATTTACTTTTTCTTTGGTGAACAACTGTGGGTTACTGCTCTAAAATCTTTAAAATCTCCCAATTTTAGAGTAGAAAACAAAGCAATGAGCATATTAGGAGCCAAAAAAGTAGGATAGATAAACATGTTGATAGGCCTCTATCACTATTATCATTGTATTTAACATTTAGTTATAAATTAGTGGAATTTTAATTGCTTGAAGGTTAATGTATTAGAACAGAACTTTGAATGGAGTTCAGTAGTCTAAATAAAATCATTATGTGACTACTGAAAAGAAGTCTGCCATATGCACGTTTTATTTTTAAAAATTAGAATATGCAAAATCTTAGTACATCTAATATGTACAAGCTTTCTCAATTCAGCTCACTCCTCTGTCCCAGCAGGACTTTGTGATCTGCAATGTAAGAGGGTTTTCTACCAGACTGATGCTCAATATCCTCATGTGTTTAGTGGCTAGGGAACGGGACAGTGTGGAAACAACATTTTCATTATTAAATGGATCACTTGACAGTGCTAGCCAAGACCCTTGCTACTCAAAGTGTGCAAAGTTTGTTCAAGGGGCCATAACAGTGGCATCTGGGGCCTATTGCTAATATAGAATCCAAGTTCTCACTTCGGATCTGCTGAACTGAAATCTGTACTTTACCAAGATCCACCTATGGTTCCTAGCTAGGCACATTAAAGTGAGAAAAGCATAAGTCTAGACCCTGCTCATCAAACCACTTATTTTAATATGCCACTAAAGTGATCTTGTAAGCAGATGCTTGTTCACTCTAATGTTTAGATTCCTACACTTTTTTCCCTGTTTTCGGTTCTTTAAAAATCTTATGTGAGGTAGGACAGTTTGATGGGGTCCTTGATACAAATGGTGATCAAAATATATGGTGAATGTTCAAATAAAAATTTAATTACAATGAAAAATTGATTACAATGAAAGACACATTCCCAGTAAGCTCCCTCAAAATCCTTCCCCTCACTAGGTGAATGCTGCTGCCAGGTGCCATCCAATGGAAAGACTGGTTTGTAAAAACATTATAACGTGTCCTTATCCACCTTATTCACTAATCTGGCATCATCCAATTTTTCACTCTTCTCCAAAGTCAAAATGATTTTAAAATGCTTTGAATCAATTCAGGACCTCGAGATAGCCATGACTACTCAACTAAAGACATACATGAAAGATGACTTTCAAAACTTCAGGAAATAGCTGGAAAGATGGTATAGGAATATTTATTGTATACATGGCATTCAAAAACATCTGGAAAGGTATATACCAAAAAGTTATCATTGGTTTCCCATGAACGGTGGAATTACAATGAATTTTTATTTTTTTTGGTTTTTCTCTGATCTTTGAAATTTTGATAGTTATGGAAAAAACAATAAAAAAAATCCATATAAACAAACCACAAAGCCTGTTCACTTCCCTGCCTTGTCTCTATTCCTTTCTTTTAGAAATTATTCACCTTTTCCATTCTAACTTCACCTGAGAAAAGACATGTGACAACAATACTGTCTTAAATTCTCATTATCTTACTGCAAGGTAAGAAAGAAAATTCTTGGATAGAGACACTTCCTTGAACTTACTTTTTCTTTTTTCTTAATTTTGGTTGTTTTATTTTTTAATTTCAGAAGTTCTATTCAGTTTTTTCAAATTTGTTATAATACTATTTATCAATTACTGCTCTTACAGATATTTTCTTTTTTGGTGTTTTTTTCTTTTTAATTTTAAGGAGAAAATAAACAATTTCAAAACACGGTAATTAGGGGGCAACAATGGTATATACATTGCGTATTGCTATCTTCAAATCAGTTATTCAGAGTACAAGATATTTTCATTTAGTTGTTCGAACAATACTAGCACAAACTTTTCTCTTCAATGAGCTCAGAGAAATCAGTAGTATAATTACCTTAACTATTTTTTATATATATAGTTTCAGTTTCTCACACTAGTAAGACAGTATGATCAAATTTTTTTTTATTAAAGAAAACATTTCTTAGGTTTCTGCTTTATACTAACTGTCAACATGAGAGACAGGGATCTGTAAGCCAACAGAAAAGGAAACTGCAAGAAGGCTGCGCCTCCATTAAGGTGATGAAGACAACCCGATGATGACACTGGTCTCCCCATGGGTTCTGGGATTTACCAGACTGATCTTGCTGGAGGGGCCCAGCACTGCTTTTTTCCCCTCTCAGCTTTACACGCACACTTAATAGGCCAGGATAATCTTTGCTGAGCGAAGTGCCGTATTTTTTTCCAAGGACAAAGGCAGCCTCTTTCATGAAAAAAAGATTTATCATACTAACTGATGAAAAAAATGTAACTTTTTTGCTGAGTAAAAAAATTCACTGTGTTAGTGCACAAATCATTTAAATGCAGGAAAACCAATGAAAATTTAAGCATAGCTGTGCTTAATTAAAGCAAGAAAATTATTAAGTTTCTTTTGTAATTAAAGTAATTTTGCCAGGTAACACTGGGATAGTACCTCTTTAATTCCTAAAACAGTAACTGTGACAACATAAATGTCCAATAAATATTTACTGAACTAAAAAATATGAATATGCTAATTATATAATTTGCATGGTTTCATGTGGAGAAAAAAGTAAAGGGAAAAGTTCTTAACAGTGGTAATAACAGGAATAAAATAGGAGGCTAAATACTAAAAAATAAAATCAGATAATTTTTAAAAAAAGAAAAATTTTGAGTTTTTATTTAGAAGAATTACAGTTATATTCACTAATGATACCCTGAAAAAAGAATACAAATCTCAAAAGTGATAGTGACCTAACCTCACATTAAAATGCTACTTTTCCTGCTAGTTGTACCAACAACAACAAAAAATTAAACAATATTAAACTGATAATCAAAATATTTAACAATTCTAAAGGCACAGACACCTATCACAAAGGGTATGAGACCAGTGTGCCTGATGCTGAATCCCAGCCTCTATGTGATTTATCTCTCTGGCATGCTTTATATTTAAAAAAAAAAAAAAAAGGAAAGAGAATCCCCTACAAACACATATTGTCATTTATTACATCTCATTTTTTACACATACATTTCAGAATCATTTAAAATTGTTTAGCAGTACAATTCTGACAGGTATAAATAATTTATTCAGTTAACTAGAAGAAACTCTCCTAATAGCTGGGTTACTTTCTAACTGAATACTAGAAATTCATCTGTAAAAGTGATGTTTGTTGTGAACTTCTTCATTTACATTCAGTGCTATAAGTGTTGTGAAACAGCATAGTATTGCTGGGTATGGTGGCACATGCCTATAATCCCAGCACTAGGGGGCTGAGGCAGGAGGATCACTGTGAGTTTGAGGCAGCCTGGGCTATACAAGTGAGTTCAAGGCCAGCCTGAACTACATAGGGAGGCACTATTAAAAGGGGGGAAAAAAAACCCATAGTATTGTTTCACTAGGATGTGATCTTGGGCAAGTGGCAACACTTTGATATCTGATTCAACCATTTTATGAGGAAGAAGTTAACTGAGATTAAAAAATGACAAAAAGGCTTCATCTTGCTTTCATCTATGACTGATGGTTAGCAGCTGTTTGAGATGTTGCATGAAGCACTCCGATGAAGATAATGAGGACGTCTCCAGGTTCAGTGGGAAAGAGTGCTCCAAACCATTAGTGATGTCTTCCACGGTCAAAGAATTGGAAATAATGGTACATAACATGCCATATAACTGCCATCCCTGACTCAATTATCTCTGAAGTTCTTTCATGCTCTGTTTTTCCATTAACCATAGTGACTCAAAATGGTTATTTCACTTTTCCAAAGTACATAATTTATATCTAGGGATTACTGCAGCGATTGGTAGATACTGGTTCACTGCAAAAAGCACCATACTATTCTATATACAGCTCTGTAATATTCTTATTCAGTTGTAGAATTTCGTGGGGCAGCACAAATTGCTTTGTAAACTTGTGAATGCATCACTGACTGTTGTTCTTAGTGGATAAACCATACAGCCTATGATTTATCTCGGTGGACACCATTAGCATTTCAATGTGGCAGGCCTTTCCCTAGGCTTAGAAGCAGATCAAAATAAGATGCAGTCATTTCTGGCATTTTTAAAAGCAATTTTCAGTAGTTTGCTGAAATGTATGGCAAAACAGTTAAATAAAAGGAATATTTACAGTTTCTATTAGTAGCTTCCATCATTTAGGTTACTTTTAAATGAAAAGCATAATCAATACTACATTGGAAAAGATGGAAAATCACATACATGAAGGCCTATATAATCCACTCATTGTTTTATGGATGCTCAGGTCTCTGGAGGGTGTTCGTGAGTACAGGATGATGGTCCTGAGTGATGAGTTTTACATTTAGACAGCTGAGTTAGCTGAAAGACATGTAATATCATAAGTAGTGCAGAGCTCCCTATTGAGCAAGAATTGAAGGAGATTCAGGTACAGTGGTCATTCTTGCAAATGCTTGAATCATTTTGTGTGCCAAAAATGTAATAGTACTGTCCATATTTCATAAAGAATGTCAATAACAAATGTACTCTATAGTTTGTGTCTAATAATATAAATTGCTCTTTATAATAATGAATTACCTATACAACTAGCTTTTCTCTTTGTCTACACCTACTGAAAATAACTTAAAATACTCTGTGATTTAGAATATATTATTACCAACCCATCCCTCACAAAACAACACTTCTAATTTACTTCTTGGTCAAAAAATAAATAAAAGTAATAAAACAATGGTATAGTGTCCCAATTGACAGATAAAGTAATTCTAAAATCTTGTTCTTACCTATAAAATATGACAGGAGTATTGCCAGGAGCACTGAGACCCCTACAGCACACAGTGCAGTACATTTCCAGCTACAGTACTTCGAAGACTTCTTGAATTTAAAAGCACTTCTTGATAAGGTGTTTCTAGGTAATGGCCGAGTAGGCGGCGAATAAACAGAGCCAGAAGCCATTGTGTATCCTGGGGTTGCAGTACTGAACAGTGGCGTTGTCCCTGTTCCTGTTTTGAATAGGAAATGCCTGTGAAAAAAGAAGAATATCATTATAAGATATGGATATGTTATGACAGGACTATGTTAAATTTGACAGGCACAGCTATGCACTAGCTTTCTGGTGTCTCTCTAACACACTCTTCTCCATTTACCTCGTATAACTTAAATTAAAAATAAAGTAAATGCTTTAACCAAAAAAATCAAAATCATAAAAATGACTCTAATGAAAGAGGCTTATATTTAGTGTATGTTGCAGGCGTGTACATACAGATGGTCACTGTTCCTTTAAGTAGACATCTTCAGAGACTATGAAGTTATTCTAATCATATATCTGTAATGAACTGAACAAAAACATTTTGGAACATGTCTTGATGAACTAACTGCATTAAGAGTATCTAAGTATCTTCATAACTCACATAAGAGTCGTGTTACCTTATAGTTACACACATACTTGTATTATATGAGAGTATGCATTCACATAAGCACATGTATACATGATCGTGCTAATACCCTGCGTGAAGATTTACTTTCTGGATGTTCATGGAGGAGGAACTGGACCGAGCCAGCCACCTAGCACTCAGCATGTGCCGCAAGTGGGATCAAGTGGTCCAGAAAAGTCCAAAATAACAGTAGGAAATCAAACCAGTGGGTGAACCAAGGGACCAGAAAGACAAGGCCAGGCCCTGACAGTGGGCGGAACCAGTGAGACTGAGATCAGGCTCTGGCTGGGGTGACATGCAACGCCAGGTGAAATAAGCAGCATGGAAGAATCTGAAGCAACAGTGAAAGGCCAGCATTTGGTAAGTTAGGTGAACCAGTCTGGTGCTTCCGCACACAGACACAGGGAATGGAAGTGGATGGGGCGGCCATTCTATATCAAAGGGTTCTAGAGAACTCCAGCAACAGACCAGACCCAGCCCCCACATCCAGTGACCAAGATCAGTTCCATACCCAGCACAAACCTCTCAGCAAACCTGGCTGGAGTACACAGCACATGTCTGGGAACTGACCTGGACACTACCACAGATCTGTAAACACCAGAGTAACTTTACTATTTTTATTTCTTTTTGTCTAACTGCTTATCCTTTTTCTATCTGATTGAGGTGCTTTGTTTTGCTTTGTTTTTTGTGGTTATCTTTGTTTTGGTTGGGTTTTGGTTTTTTGTTGTTCTTTCCTTCTCTCTTTTTCTTTCATTAGTTAGGCTTATTATCTTTCTTTTTGTTTTCTCTTACTTTTTCTCTCTTTCTTCAAATACCTCTTCAAATTATGATACCTTCAAGTGAGCAAACATTGCATCTTTTCTTCCTCATTCACTTCAAAACTCCTGTATTTTCTTTCCTCCTTTCTCTCCTGTGTCTTCCAACTTCCCCAAACTTGAGTGATCATCCTTTGCTGTCCACACTTGCTTCTGCAATATGTGACCTCAATAATCTATCTTGCCCCTTCCTCTCAACACCACCTCTACCCTCACAACAGAGGAAAACCATTGTGTACTAATTGCTGGCATATGTTGGATTGTGTTATATAACTAGAGAATTTGATCCTATGGTCAAAGGTATCAGGTTAATAGTTACCACAGTTTGTCAGTAGCTTGGCTATAGTTGATGTTATTGCTATCACTTGCTGAACTACTTTAGCAAGGATGTCATACATATTATAATCAGTTTTTCACCCTTACATGACAACACTGATTGTATTGGGTCATAATTATCACCATAGTACACTATCAAAGGACTGGGTGATGAAACAAATAGCAACTTTTCATCCTCAACAAATAGGAAAGGTAGGTTCTTGAGACAGACATAAATAACCACCTATATCTAGACGACATCCCTGAAGAACAGACATCTCCTGGGGAAGACTCGACACTAGCAATAAAGCTATCTGCCATAAGAAATTGGCAAGCAGCAACAAAGGAAACAAAATAAAAGAAAAATTAGAAACCAGAAAATGACTAGACACATAAATAAAATGCAACCCCCAATTCCCTCAGGACAGTCCAGAGCACAATGACATACAGAAAATCAGAAGTCAAGTACTGGAACTTTCTGACAGCATAAGTGAAAACACAAATGGAAAAGGCTACAGAAAACATAATCTCTCAGGTACAAAAAGAAACGATGATTAAAATGAACGTTAATAGAGTAGATACAGATTAAAAAAAATAGAAGACCTTAAGAAAATGATGGAAACTGGAAAAGTAAATAAGCTCCAAAATGTACAATAGATATTGTGAAAGGGAAAGAAACAGCTCAAAAGTAAAGAACATCTAGGATGGGTGAAAGGATAAAAGAAGAAAGGGAAAAAGAGAAAAAAAATACATGTACACAAAAGATAGCTAAGATAATTATACTACTGATTTCTTTTAGTTCATTGAAGAGAGCAGTTTGTGCTTATATTGTTTGATCAAGTATGCATACCTATATCTTATAATCTGAGCAACTACTTTGAAGATAACAATATGCAATACATTAACCATTGTCAATTTCTTATTATCTTGTTTTTGAAACTCTGCATCTTTGTTTTTATTGTTTTTTTCCTCTTTAAAATAAATTTTAAAAAAGAAAGAAAATGATAAAACCATAAATGCCCAACATAGGAAAAAAATGGAATCCATGAAACAGATCCAAACAGAAATCCAAGACATTAAAACCTCCATTGAATGTATATGCAGCAGACTAAATGAAGGTGAGAATAGACTATCAGATCTAGAAGACAGGATTGTAGCTAATAGCCATGAAAACAAAGACATCCTAATAATAGTAAGACACCATGAAAAGTCAATCCAACAGCTGTAAGATGAAGCAAGAAAGAACAACATAACATCAACTGGGATCAACGAGAAATATGCAGACAGTACAAATGCTATAAAAAAAACTCTTCACAGAAATAATGGCAGAAAACTTCTTAAACATGGATAAAGAATCAGACATACAAATAAATGAAATATAGAGAACTTCAAAAAACAAGACCAAAATAAATCTACACCAAGGCATATAAATAATTAAGATTCTAGAAACTCAGCACAAAAGTAGATTATTAAAAGCATTTAGAGAGAAGAAACAAATCACCTATAATGGAAAATCCATCAGAATCATAGAAGACTTCTCAATACAAACCCTCAAATCAAGGAGAGCTTGGAGTGAGGTATTTCAAGCCATAAAAGAAAACAACTTCCAACCTAGATTGATGCACCCAGCAAAACTATCTTTCAAAATTGATAAAGAAGGAAGATATCTGCATGACGAAGAACACATGGGGAAATTAATGAGTACAAAACCAGCTCTTCAGAGTGTCCTGAATGGTACACAGAAAGAGATAATGAAAACTAAAATCACAAGAACACCAATTAAAAAAAAAAAACCCCACCAGGAAGGGCAAACAATTAAAAAGGGGGAAAGATAAGGAACCAACAACAAGAAAACAATATGAGAAAGATAGGCCAATACATATTTGTTATAACCGTCATTGTAAATAGTCTCAACTCATCAATCTAAAGAAACAGACTGGTAGAATAGATCAAGAAGCAAGATCCAACAATATGCTGCATTCAAGAAACACATTTAATTTAAATTGAAAGTCAAAGGATGGAATATAATACTCCATGTGAAAGGAACCTAAAAAAAGCAAGGGTAGGTATTCTATTTTCAGACAATACAGACTTCAAGCCAAGACTGATCAAAAGAGACAAAGAAGATCACTACTTTTTGGTAAGGGAATACTCCAAGAAGAAGAGATAACAGTCATAAATATATATGCACAAAACACCAGTGCACCCAACTACACAAAACAAATATTAACAGACATGAAAAGCCAAATAAACACTAACACAATTTAACAGGGGACCTTAATACCCCACTATCACAATGAGACAGATCAACGAGACAAAAAGATCAACAAAGAAATATCAGAATTAAAACAAATCTGTGAACAAATGAACTTAGTAGATGTCCATAGCGTGTTTCACCCTACAACATCAGAATACACATTCTTCTCAGCTGCACATGGGATATTCTCCAAAATAGAACACATACTAGCCCATGGAACATACTTAAGTAAATGCAGAGAAAGTGAAATTAATCCATGCATATAATCTGACCACAGTGCAATGAAATTGGAAATCAATTGCAAAAGAAACCATAAAAACTACATAAACACATGGAAATTGAACAACACCCTCCTCAACAACCAATGGGTCACAGAGGAAATTAAAGAAGAAATTAAACAGTATGTACAATTAAATAAAAATGCAAATAAAAACATATCAGAACTTATGGGACACAATGAAAGCAGTCATACAAAGGAAATTTATAGCAATAAACTCTCACGTTAGGGAAACAGAATGAGCTCAGATAAACAACTTAATGTTGAATCTCAAACTCCTAGAAAAGAAAGAACAAATCAAACCCAAAGCTCCCACAAGACAGGAAATTACAAAGATCAGAGCAGAAATCAATACAATTGAGACTAAGAAAATGCAAAGAATCAATGAATGGAGGAGTTGGTTCTTTGAAACATTAAGTAAAATTGATAATCCCCTAACTAATCTGATCAAAAGGAGGAAACAAAAGACCCAAGTTCAAGCAATTAGGAATGAAGTGTGAAATCACAACAGATCTTATGGAAATCCAGAAGATCATCAATACCTACTTCAAGAAACTGTACTGTAATAAAATGGAGTACACAGAAGAAATGGACAGATTCCTAGACACACGAATTATCCAAACTGAATCAAGAAGACATAAATATTCTAAATAACCCAGTATCAGTTAATGAAATTGAAAATATATTTTAAAACAGCAACAAAGAAAAGTCCAGGCCCTGATCGATTCACTGCTGAATTCTACAAGAAATTTAGAAGATCTAATGCCAGTAACGCTCTATTCTTAATGAAATTGAAAGAGAAGCTATACTTCATCATTCCTGGAAACAAGTATCATCCTGATACAAAACCAGAGAAAGATCCAACCAAAAAAAAGAAAACTACAGGCCAATCTCCCTAATGAACATAGATGAATGTCAATGGAAACATTTTCACCCTACTCTGCTTCCTCCATTGCCACGGGCAGTTGGTCAGTTCTCAAGGGATGTCAGCTATCTTATTTTTAGCTTATGTCAAACACAATCAGGAAGGTAAATCTGCTAGGGGATGAGAGGGAGAGAATCACAGAATACTTTCTAAAACCAAACCTGAATAAATGTAGAGGTCAGTGAAGCAGATTTTAGGTCATCTATCAAAAGATTCCTTAATAACTGGATCATACAACAGTGGAGCCCACTGACTCTAAAAGTTGTATACTCTCTTACTTTGAAAATTTTTAAGCAGAGATTTAGGGAAGATGACTGATTGGAACTATTCATAATAAAAAATTCTCCAAATTAAAAAAAATCACCATGCTTTTCATGGTTTACATTAAACATTACGCTGGTAACACTGTATATTCAGTTGATGTCCTAACATTCATAATAACATTGTCCTCTAACTTGTGCAATGAAGGTAATGGGCTGTACATTCTACTTCACATTTAGGAAGTTAAAAATGTTCTGGAATATCCTACATGTGGTCTTTACACAAGATGCATTCACCGGGTACACTGCTAAATCTATTTCATTTCAATACTCTGTATTTTATTATGTATTAGAAAACAATTCAATATATGAAATTATTTAAGGGGTTAATAGCAGAACTGGAAAGCTAGACTGTGTTTTAATTCTGCTTTATGTGTCCTTGGACCAATTCTTTAACCACTCACTTTATTTTGATTTTTTGATCTGTACAATGGGGAACATAATTATATTTACCTCAGAGTTGTTATGAAGTCATTATTGCAAAAGAATGTAAAAAGTATGTGTAATATAATAAGCACTACAAAAACTTTTGAGGAACAAAAAGGAATTGAACTCACACTTTTGTTATATTATTTCTTAGGAAAAGCTAAAAGGTATTTAAGTGACACATTGAGTGTGCAGAAAATTATTAAGTAAATAATAGCCTAGGTGGCATACAGAAATGGTTCAGGTGTGCCTAGCACAGGTATAGGGTGCACAATTCTGGATAGAAATCTTGAGTTATAGGTACCAAAATTCCTGCTCTCTTATTTCCTTGTAATGTGAATCTAGGAACCTTCAATGTTTTTTCCATCTGTAAAATGGAGCTAATGATTTATTTATCTTACAGGGTTGTAAACTAGTTGATGAATTTAAAAACCCTTTGTCAACCACAAAATTAGAAAAGATGCAAATAACAAGTTAAAACTTCTATGTCTCATACTAGCGACTGTATCATGAATCCATTTTCCACCACTGAACTACTACTCTACAAAAGTTTATAGTTTAAATGGTGTATTGGAAGGACCACTTTTAGCACTTCCAAGATAATCATGTTCAACATTGTAAATAAGAGTGTAACCTCTGGAACTAGATTGTTTTCAAATTCTGATTTCATTAGCTGATGATGCTTAGTAAACTCACATTTTTATGACTTAGTTTTACCATCTGTGAAAGGGGCATGATAACAATACCCACTTGTTGTGAGTTTTTTTATGAGAATCAAATGAAGTAACACATACAATGTCTGCATTAGTATCCAGCTTATTATTCTATTCAAATTCACATATTGAAATCTACATTCCAACAAGCCAAAAATAATAATTTGAAGGTTTTAAATCCCAGTTCAAAATGTAACATCATAGATGGGGGTGTAGTTTAGTGGTGGAGTACTTGCCTAGCACGCATAAGGTCCTAGTTCAATGTCTAGCACCATACATACGAGTACACACAAACACATAGAGTAACATCATCAAAACCAGTAATTTACAAAATGAATTTTCTGGTTTACAAATTGGGTCCTGGAGATTCTATACACTGGCATTACTCTGAATGAGAAGATGGGCTGTATCAGGCCAAGAAGCAATGGTCAATTAGATAAGGCATCAGCAAAGTTTTTGTGCAAAGGCAGAGAGAGTATTTTAGACTGAATACACGAATGATTCAATGTGCTGTGTTCCAATAAAACTTAATGAACATTGACATTTTAATTTCACAGAATTTTCTCATGTCATGAAATTTTTTTTACATTGTCAATTATTTAAAGATGAAAAAGCCATTTTACATCATAAGCAGTATGAAAACAGGTAGAAGGGCTGGATGTTTCCTGTGAGCTATAGGACTCCGGATCAACATTCTAACTTTTTAAAGGATTATATAAGAAGATTGAATACGGGGCTCAGCAGACCATAGTAAAAGATATTCCTTCAACACTGGAAAGGATTTTTAAAAAAGAACAGTTTGAAGGATGTATAAGCATTCCACTTGGAGAAGGTGGAGTATATCTGTCTGTCTGTCTATCTATCTGACATATACACATAAAATTGAAGATGGTGAGACATTTAATTGGACAGAATCTTATGATTATCCTCTTATAAATTTCACTCTAAAAAATCCTAGCATACAGTAGAGTATAAATAATCATCTTTGCTGAGTATAGGGAAAGGATGATTTGGTACAATGTGTTATGTTACAACCCACTCATGGGTTATTGTATCATATCCTTTTTGGATGACTCCTCCTGTCACTATTGACTTAACTATCCATTGTGTCCCCTTTATGATGGTAACAGTGGTAACTACCATTTGCTGAGTACTTACTAAGTGTTACATACTATTATTTCATTGATTATTCACTAGAATGCACTGAAGGACAAAGTAACTATTAGTATCACCATCCTTCATCCTCCATGTCTTAGCTCAGATTTTATAAGTTGATCACTCAATCCAACCAAAGCCATCATCTTGATCTCTATCATGTTACCATGTATATTTTCTTCAAAATACTTATTATTACCAGTTACTATTTTGTTATTTTGTTTAGTTATGTGGTGCGTTAAAATTTTTCCCCTGGCACTGGGAATCAAATCAAGGAGTAGTACTCTACTACTGTACTACATCTCTAACCATTTAAAAAATATTTCTATTGTTATTTTGACACAGTGTCATAGTAAACTTCTTAGGCTGTTTTTTCTACCTGAAATTTACCCCTTCTTCCTGTGTTTTCTCTGCCTTCCCCTTGTCAATTTCAGTGGCTATTTTATTTCATTGACTCTGGAAGAGATGAGATAAGATGAAGAGCCTGAGTCTCTTACTGTCTAAAGTCCACACTAATAGTTGAAATGGAATGAACTGGAGTATCACCAGTTTACCAGAATATCTGGGAGAAAAACAGCATGGATAAGAGTTCCCCGCCATACAAGAACAGTATCTTCAGGCTAGGGGAAAGCAGAGACCCATTGGAGCAGAGGATTCAAGGAGACCCGTGGAGAGAAGTCTGCCTTCTGCACGACAGGAAGCATGCTGGAAAGGTAACAAGACTCCCAAGAAGGCTGAGGCTCTTTTTGCCATTTTTGAGGGTATAAAATAGCAGAGAGAGCTACCCAATGAAGCCCTGTACACAGAAACAAACAATACTGTGTAATACTGGGTATGTGGGCTCATGACCCACAACAATTACCTTGGAATAGTCTTTTGGCACCACACAGACCTTCTGGGGGAGAGTAAATACACAGAGGACTTGAGAAGTACTCAGAATGTCTGAAAGCAACAGAATATAATAAATATTCTCATTAGACTACAAAAAAATTCCATTTTATTCAAGGTTAGGAAGAGAGAAACAGGGAAATCACTGAGGTCAGAGGGATTGTGCCCCGGTGATGAAGAGCCTGTTCCTGGCTTCTGAAGAAGAAACCTGAGAGTGCGTGGCAGAAGAACTGAAAGTAGGGGGAACAACCTTATAACTCAGCCAGACAGGTGAGGACATAACTGGATACTGGAGAGAATGAAGCCTGGACTGTGTATGTGATGCAGTTATAGTGAACCTTGCTGAGATTCCTATGTCTCAGCATGATTTATAAGAAGTTGACTTAACTTCCACAGCTTCAAGGGTAGCATAGAAACAGTCAAGTTTGCAACCAGGCCTGAGGGTCTTCATAGACAGGAGTGAAGGCTGTCTCAGCAGTAATTCACATACTGGCAATGAAGGAACAGACAGCGTGAAACTGAATGTCCTGGTAGAGAAAACTCAATCACCAGATGCTCTCTGCTGTGTTCAGAGCATCATGTAAAGTGATGGGGTAGGAGAGGAAAGGACTCAAAATGTCTAAAGGAAAGTTTCTAGGGAAGAGACTTAAACTATAAGCAAAACTCTAAAGCTGTAATTCTGGCCTACTAATTCAATAGGCTAAGAATGATTTACCCACTACATAAATCTAACACCTGTTTTCTTCCATTAGAATGTAAATTCCATGAAGATTTACCTCTGCATTTCAGATTGAAAAAGTTCCTGGTACATACTAGTTGTTTAGTAAATATGTGTAAAGTAAAATGGTAACCACTGTAGATGAGGAACGTGAGTAAATCTAAAAATAGTTGGGACCAACATGAAAAGCATACCTGAAAAGTGTTAAAAGCTTTACTCAAAATAGTTTAAGTAATTTCTTAATGAGAAATGGGATTTGAATCTGCATTCAAATGGGATTTTAAGATTATAGTCTTAGCCTCAAGATAAAAATGTGAATATAAACTGTGTGGAGGCCAGTGAGTCTGATTGATGCTAATATCTGCTTTCAATTTCCCAAATCTATAATATCAATATATGCTCTGATTTTTGAGCCAGCCAAGAAACTCTGTGAAATATCATTATTGAACTATTATGAAATTATCAGTTTTTTAGAAGAAAGTTACACTTTGAGATACTGTTGGAAGCAAAGCTGTAAGAGTTGGGGGTGTGGCTCAGTGGGAGAACATGTCCTTTGCATATGTGCGGCCCTGAGTTCCATCCCCAGCACCACCCAGCCTTCAAAAAACAGGGGAAAAAATACATGTATAATATTCTAAAATATATTATTCATTAATATTAGTATAAATGAAAAATTCTTGATCTTGAAACAATTTCTATTTTATTTAATACATATTTACTTTTGTTGCTGTAAGAGACAACAGAACGTAATTTTATTTTTTGCCACTGATTTTAATATAATTCTGTCTCCCCTTCTGTCAAAATGACCAACCGTCTCAGGAGAGCATCAGACTAGGACCTGAGCAGTCTATGTACAGAAACATTATAAAACTTTGAATGAGGAATCAAATCACCACTGATGTATATTTTTACATCATTGGTCTTCAATATGGCTTTCTAATATGGAAAGAAAGAATTAGTAAATGTTGTTTAAATTGTTGGATTTTGAAAGCACTTACAAATGATGTTGTTTGTGGGAGGACTGATTATATAGGCCTTACACATACGGTAAAACGTACATGTAAAAAGCTCTTTACACAGTAGGAAACGTCTGTGTCAACATATTTTCTGTAGCAGAGATCATGCGATTTCAAGGTTTGGTAGAAATGGGTTAGTGCTTGAGTTTAGACAAGATGCCATCTTTCCCAAGAATACTTTTCTTTCCATTATAATACATAAAATATAAAATCCTGCAAACTGTATCCCATGATTAATAATATATCTTTAAACCCAGGTCTCCCCTTTACTTTGTTTAGGTCCAACACAGTAATTCCTTATGTTCAGAATTCTATGAATATTTAGTGAAAAAGAGAATACTGAAACTTATGAGGTGTATACAATAATTTCCTGTATAAGAAAATTATTTTGTCATTTAATGCTTTATAAGACAACCATTTTCATGCGTTAATAGTTTCTCCTCATCCTATGACTCTTTTCTTGGTCATACGGCTTTGGGAATATGCTTCTCACATATAAAAAATTCTGCAAAAATTACTATCAAAAAACATGGTTTTGACCTGGCAGCCACATGAGATTTGTAGAATAAAGGCAAAAATTTTCTTTACTCCTCATATTTGGGAATAAAAAAGTGAATCCTGTCAGAATATATCCCATTGTATTCAGCAACAAAGCAGCAGCAGCTTCTTTTTAACACAGAGCACACTGAAGCCAGCTGATTTTGGTCTGATGTTTCTAATGATGCCCTGCATGATGCCTGCCTCCAGTTCCTCAGCTATTTGTGCCACTGTTTTCGCTCTGGTGATGAACTTGAGAGGCACACTTTAAGAGAGACTATCAGAGACTGAAATGAGGAAAATCAATTTCAAAGCCCCAAAGATAGCTGGTGCAGAAGGTCACTGAACACTAACAGTTGCTTTGTGGCTCTGGAATCTTGAGGGGGATTCTATTTAACAACAACAACAAGAAGACAAGAACAGTGGAAACTGCACTGCATCATTAACTTCTAATGCTACGCAGCAGCTAACACACAAACAGGAAGGATTACTATTTATTAAGCACAATTAATAGTCGCTCTTTTGGCTTTGTAAATTGGAAGATCCCTTTCTTTGTTGATCTGCCTTCATTTCATCAGCTTCCATTCTCTGTTCTAGTTTGTATTTTTAAGGGATTCTATGATGTATCTTTTTACTGGTCAGTTCAGAAATTTAAATTTAGTTTAATTTCTTCACTGTTCTTGCTTTCCCCATTCCCACCTTCTTGGTCACTGTTCAGTATCTCTGTCCTTTAGGTCTCACATTGAAGGACTTTGGGTAATTTCTGATTACACTTCCTGCCTACTGCTCCCAGAGTTCCACTTTCAAAGATTCCCCATTCTTTTTTCACAGCATTTTTTTCTCTTATTTCCTGAGTACTAAATTCTGTGTTCTTCCAGCTCAACTTCCTCCTTTTAAGCTACATGGTGAAGACAGAGAAGAGGCAAGGCTCTCATATTGCTAATTTTCTTTTATCCTCAAATTTAATACTGCACTAGCTGGACATGGTGGCACACACCTGTGATCCTAGCATCCCAGAGGCTGAGGCAGGAGGCAGAGGCTGAGGCAGGAGGATCACCGTGATTTTCAGACCAGTTTGGGCTACGCAGTAAGTTCAAGGTTAGGCTGAATTACTTAGCGAGACCCTGCCTCAAAAAAACCAAACCAAACCAAACCAAACCACTGTACTTATCCAGTGTTCTGAATTGCTTCTGTAAGTTCAGTCACCATTTTTAGCGTCTCTTATCTCAGGTCACTTAGGATTGCTTCTTGTAACTCAATTAAATAATTAATTAATTTACTCTACCACTTAACCTCTTAGTTGTGGGTATGCTTTGTTTCTTAGATTTTTTTGTTGTCATTGTTGCTGTTGTTTTGTTCTTGGCAGTACTGGAGATTAAACTCAGGGGCTCCCACATGCTGGGCAAGTGCTCTCTCACTGAGCTACATCCTCAGCCTCCTCTTCACTTTTAATTGATTTTGTCTTTCAAAATCATAACAACACATACCACTACAAGATTTTTTTTAGTGCTAATATAATCAGATTTTTGAGTTATCACATATAAGATCGATTCATCAATCGATGCTTTACTTAAGAGGATCCTAATAATAGGTACAAAACTAGCAGGTTATAATAAGCTTATAAGAGTCACTAGAACACAATGGGCTAAATCTAGTCTTTTGCTCAGGAAGTTAATAAAATCATGTTATTTCTCTCATACCAAGTATTTGGTTTAGTATGTTAGAAGTTATAGGGGCCCAATGAAAGGTGTCCTTGAAAAATGTGTTATAACATTATCCAAAGTGGCTTGAGTCATTTCCTCGATGGGAGATTAGGACAGAAAATAAAATTTAAACAGAAGGTGTGCAACTACTGAATGAAATTTTAATTAGCTTAATTTCATCAGTGGTTATCTTCATAGAAAATAGTTTGTTTTCTTCAGTATTTTAAATAGTATTAAAAACCTTTTTAGACATTAACAAAGGAAATAATTGGAAAACAAAGTGCGTAGCAAAAGGTGTGCAGCACCCAGCCCTAAGGCACAGTTGAAAGCTTTATTAGTGACACACAGACACCTGGGAAAATATGTCTGTTGCATGTAACATTTATTACACTGCATAGGGAAAAAGGCACTACTGTATAGAAAATGCTGATTTTTCCCCCTCTTTTTAGATCCTTCATTGGACAAATAATAATTTACATTAAACTAAACATGAATTCTTTAAATAAAATGTTTTGATGTCTTGCTTTTTTGCTGATGTTTGTAGGCACATCAATGAAAAGTTACCTAGAATATAAATTGCTTTCTTCAAATTAGATGTTCTGATTTTAAAGACAATGTGTCAATAAAAAGAAAGATTGGCTATATTTGGCCCAATTTACAATCTTTTTAATATCCAAAGTTCTCACTTATGAAGTAAAAAAATTCAGATGCAGGTTCCTTTTCTTTTAGCAAAATATAAGTTTCTGGATTTAAGAGGTTTATTAAAGGTTTTACAAGATTTCCTCAACATCAAACGACATTTCCAAAATGACATTTTCAGAACTAAAGCAAATAAATCCTACAGATGTGGATTAAATTTACCTGGGGCTATATGAAAGCTAAAATTAACTACTGAGTTCAAAACAGCTTTAGTCATTTCTGTCAAAACAATGGATAGTTTACCTAGAGCTCATTTTAAGACACTTTAAAATCATGGTAGTCTTACTTGTTAATGTGTGTTATTTTCTATATTGTTCATTACTCACAGCCTTTAATTGTGTATCTTTATCAAATAGTCTGTTAGGTTGATACGTTGTGTAAACTTGTGAAGTTAGAAGTTTAACTGAGAGACTCAGCAGGGAGCCAGGATCCTTACTTTGTAAATATCCTCATCCTGTGCAAAAGGGGGGCACAGAGATTTTGGGAGTGCTACACCTACCCTGGGGGCCAGGGGTATCCTGCATACACTATAAGGGAGGAAAAGAGGCTTGCTCTTTTTTGCTCTGGCTGCTTTTGCTGGCTGCTGCTTTAAAGTATTGCCCCAGTGCCATGCCACCCTACCTTGCAGTCAGCTGATTATGGACTGAAACCTCCAAAAACTGTAAGCTAAATAAACCTTTCCTTCCTTCATTTTGGGTATTTTGTCCCAGCAACGAGAGAGAAGTATATCAGATAGTATAACAGTCCAAAATATTTAAATGTGTATTTGAAAGAACTGATGTACATGAAAAAAAAAATTTCTTGCAGCTATTTGACAGAAAACTAAAAGAATCAAGTCCATATAGAAAATTACTCATTTTTATTTAAGACTTGGTTCCTGTATGTTTTCCTTACTTTTTGGTTATTTATTCTTAAAAAAATCTAGAGACATCTAGTACAATTACTGACTGTACTTAAATGACTAAATATTTTGAGAGAAATCTCTATCAGCTAAAGATGTTGGCTCTCAGAATCTCTGCATAATCCCTGAACTAAGTCTGAAGAGTCTGTTATGAGTTTTGGTGGAGAAGTCCATCCATGCTAGCACCTGCATTCCACAGTTACTTAGCTTATAAACAAAAGCAGTTCAACCTGACTGATTATGGAATCAGAAGTTTTGGGATGGTTTATTAAATCATATAGTAAGGATTATGGCACCAATGTTAGCGGAAATGTATTGAGAGACGATTCCATGCATTGAATTGGTGCTTCTCAAGTGTCAGCTTGCATCAGAATCACCTGGTGGGCTCGTTAAAGCATAATAAGTCTGGGTGGGGTAGAAACCCAGCAAAGGATGCTTGCCCAGGGTCCACAGTTTGAGAACCACCGCGGCAAGTTAGTAGCACATTAGTTTTTTAGCTTGATTTAACTTCAAGACTCTTTGAAGATTGTAAGGCATTTTAGAAAATCAATTCAAAAGACTCCTGCTTACAAAGTCACTGCTGGTAGCTTACTTCAAGTAGTCAATTAAGAACAAATAAAAAACAGGAAAAAAAAAAAAGAACAAATGGAATCTGGGTATGGCAGCACAGATATTATTCCAGCACTCTGAGAGCTGAAGTAAGGGGCTTGCAAGTTCAAAACCAGCCTAGGCAATATAGCAACTGAGTAAAACAGTCTTTAAAAACAAAACCAAACACAACACGACACACCAAAACAAAACAAAACAAAAGTAGAATTTGTACAAGGCTCAATCCATCAGATTTCAGAACTAAATGACAAACATTTTTCAATTTTTACACTTGTAATTTTTAAAATTTCTACATTCTTACTTTTCCCCCTTAATTTCTGACTGGTTGTTTCCCCTAATTGCTTCATTTCTTTTCTAAAGTCACTGCTACGTAACAATCTCCCGTGTTTACTGACCCTGACTTCATGTGGGAGATACTGGTGTCTATTCTGTTTTGGTTCTTCATTTCTTACTGTGTTCATATATTTATGTGCATCTCTAACATTCACCAGGAGGGTATTTTTATTTCACAAATACCTTCATTCAAGGTATTCTCATCTCCTTTCCCTTTGAATTTAATTCTTGCATTTCTGTGCCAAGTATAAGTCTAGCTAATAACTGACACTGGGGATTTACAAGTTCCCAAAATGTCTTACTACTTTCTTCATACAGATAATGCTATTTTTCTTCCTCAACTTTCCTGGCTGGAGTAATTTTTTACATGTTCTTTTTTCTGCTAAACACTTGGTCTCAATTTATTACCAGTACTAAGATTTATATTAGAGTGAAAGGTATGGCTAATCACTGTCTTTACAAGACTTTTCTGGAAAGCCCAATTCTAAATATTTTAAGTGCACTGTGTATACACACACACACACTTAAATAAATAAAATCTCTGTACTCCCTTTACACGACTGCTTTTTATGAAGGAGAAAAGGCAGAAACATTTTTTTCCTGAACAACATGTCTTTTCCCTAACTTCTCTCCTTCAAAACTGCTGAGGTCAAATTCATGGCAACCGAGGTGATTTTACTAGTACTGGACACAGTGTTAGCACTACCATACCTGGACAGAGGTCACAGCAGTGGTGGGTTCTGATCTACAAGACAACACGATGAAAAAATTTCTCTTACTCAAGTCTAGAAGGAACAGAATTATCAACATAACTGAAACCAAATTTTAAATTCCACCCTGAATTCTTATTGTTACAGTTATAAAGTATTTTCTTTTATCGTATGGAAGTTAGTTTAAAACATGCTTCTATGAATGCAAGCAGAGAACTTGAAGAGTTCTTAGCTAGTACTAAGAAGTATTAGGAGAATTAGCTTTTAATTAACTTTTTCAATGACCAAGACAGTAGCAGTAGTACTTGAAAAAGCTATCACTAAGAATGAAAATTAGTAAATGGATCTAAAAACTAAAAAGGTTTATCTCAAGCTTGATGGAAAAGGTAGAACAGTTAAGAAATGATAAAACATGCCTGAAGCAAGTCACTAATAAAACTAATAATCGTTTGTATTTATAAAACTTTATTAATTTTAAAAAATATGACTCTAGAGAAGGAATGTGCATTTGTACATGACTGTATTTGTGTATATAAATTTTCTAAGAATTGCATGGCTTGTTCAAAATGCATTTATTATTTTGCTTTTAATATAAAGGTATTATCACTATGAACTTAATTATAGGAATTTTATACTGTTATAAATTATATAATTACAAAAAGAAAACATTTCATATTCCCACTAAAGTGTCTCTTCTTTTATTATTACCTAAAATTAATTCTGATATGTACTTTAAAGGAAAATATTTTAAATAAGAAAATTAAATGTATCCCAAGTAAGCAATCAATATCAGGATGTAAATTATGTATTTTGATGTGAAAACAAAAGAACAAATATATAATGATTCTAGCTGTGACACAGTGTGTTAGTGAGACTGATAAACTACTTCACGCTGATAGCATGTTGTGGTCTCAAATCTATTACACTTTTGAATTGATGTGCTATTATCTTTGGACAACTTTCACACTAGGAGATGATCCCAGCAAGAAAAATGTCTTAAATGAAAAGCTTATAAACAAGATACATTTCACTGCTGTTACCTGAATTAATATGAGCTGTTAGTAACTGCACAGAAAAATTTTAAGATAAAAATAATTTTTAATATTGTACAAAATTTTTGCAATATTCATAATTAAACATTTTAGAAATTGCCCTATGTCAATTTATCATTATAATGAACATGAAAACATGCTCATGGAAACTATGACATTATGCATTAACTAATCTTTGAAAACTCCCAGGAATAATTCTAGAGCCTGTTAAGCTGATTGGAGGGAATACATTCTCAACTATTTTTTTTATAAGTTTTGCAGTCTTAAGTAAATATCAGAGTTATGTAAAATTTAAGTAAACTACAGTTGGATAAAGCGGATAGGTCTAACCTATGAAACGAAATGTTTCTATTGTAACTTTAAGCTATGTCTATAATCAAGCATCAAATCATGTTAGATTTTATTTGGGGGTTTATAAGAGGAGGTTGAGTGTAGAGGAGTTGTTATAGTCAGTGGTTTCAAGGAGAACAACTGCATACAGGACACAGAATTTTTATTATTATTTTATGATGGTCACCCAGAGTTAAATACAAGAAAGTGCAGGAAATCTGTCCACAACACTAAAGACCTAGAAAGTCCAGCCAGGGGCCTGGATCCCATAGTAATGTACTGCATGAGTCCAGCTGAAGACCTAGAGCTCATGACAATGTGCCCCCTGAGTCCAACCGGAGGCCTAGAGCCACAACAATGACTCATGCAAGTCTGTTTTATGTATCTGAACTGGGAAGGCCCTAAGGTCAGCAGTGGAAGCTAGAAAGTCTATGCCAGCAGGGTGAAGGAACTGTGCGAGTAGGTTGAGGGTTCTACACTGGAGCCAAGAAGCGATGCTCAAAATAAGGAGCAGGGCTCCCCTGAAAAGTACCACAGCCATCCTCAGCAGCAATGAGGTCCCGAGCTCCTTTGATGATGAGTACAGTCGGGTACAGGTCAGGAAGCCAGTATGACAAGCTTTCCTTGGAGATTAAGCAGCACACATCTTCCCCCCAGAGCCAGGAAGCGATTTTCAACGTAAGGACCAGAGGTCCCCCACAGTGAACCGCAGCCACTCTCAGCAACAAGATCCCCAGCTCCTTCGATGATAATGGTTGAATTCATATCAGGGAAGCTAGCCATGACAAGCTCCTCCAAAAGAACCAACAGCTCCAAACAGCAACACTTAGGAGAACCCACAATGCCCTACCCTTCCTCTCCATGTCTCCTTTTATGCTGGCAACTGTCCTCAGGTGGGCCATCTACACTCAGCACCATGCTGATTTAATTCAGCTGGTGTTACACTGACCACCAGTTTTTAATCCATAACAGGAGTGGACAGTGATGCCCTTACTTTCAGTTTTTGTGTGTGCTTAATTAACTGCAAGATTCTTTACCTTGGGACGGATGGTGACATAATCTTGAAAATCTTTCTTAGTCATAGAGAGGCTAAGAACTGAGTAACAATAGGCAGAAAAACATTTTTTTAAAATACTACTGGGAATTGAAACTATGGCCTTAACACTGAGCTACATCTCCAGTCCTATTTCATTCTTTTAATTTGGAAACAGAGTCTCACTAAGTCACTAAGTAGCCCAGGCTAAGGTTGAACTTGCTATTTTCCTGCCTCAGCCTACCAGGGTGCTAGGATTACAGGTATGCATCACCACTCCTGGACTGTATTACTAAGCTCCATTCCATTACTAAGCTTATATAGTGTGTTTGTTTCACATTTTAGTTATTTTAATGGTTTACTGACATCAGATAAACAAATGTATATTAGAGATTTCCTTACATGGTTTAATATATCAATTACACCTATTGTTGGCAGTTATTAAGTACTAAGTGTATTACATGAAAATGGAAAAGAACATCTCAAAATCCCTTTGTGCAATATGAACAAGACTTCATCTATTTAATTATTAATTTTAAAAATCATTCATGGCAATCTATGCTCAAAATTGTTCAGAGACGTTCTTTCCATATATTTGAAAAGTGTGAGCCACAGAGAAGAATTTCTGGTACTGATATAAGTATATAAAGAATAAAAGAACTTCTAGGCTGTAAGAAATGTTGAAGGCATGCATCCTAACCAGCAATTTGAGGTTTATGTGACAGTGAATAAAAAGTAGATTACGAAACAGGAAACCATCAGTTCAAAGAGTAGAGAGAGGTTTAAGTAAAGGTTACTGAACACCTATTTACCAAACCTGTATTTCTCTCTTAACTAAAAGTAAGAAATAGATAATGTTTTCACAATATTTAATACACTCGTGATAGTGGGACCTACCATTAGTGCTTTTGCTGGGAAGTTCCTAACTCTACCAGGGGTTTATAAGAGGAGGCTGATCCAGTACTCAGGAGGCTGAGGCAGGCGAATCGTTGTGAGTTTCAGACCAGCCTGGGCTACAAAATGAGTTCAAGGCCAGCCTGAACTGCATAGTGAGACCCTGTCCCAAAAAACAGGGCTGGACATTTAGCTTAGTGGCCTAAGCAACTGCCTGGTAGGTGTGAGGTTGTGAGTTCAATACTGGGTACCAAAAAAACAAAGAAACAAAAACTAAAAAAATAAAAGGAGGTTGAATGTAGAGGAGTTGACAGTGATGCCCTTACTTTCAGTTTTTGTGGTTTGTGTGTATTTAATTATAAGATTCTTTACTTTGGGATGGATTGTGGAATAATCTGAAAATCTTTCTCAGTCATATAGAGCCTAATTAGTTATTTCATAGCAAAGTACCCAAAGAGTTAGAAACCCTCAAAATGACATAAATATACAAGTAGGACTCAATATTACTAACCTTTTCTGTCATGACAAAAGTAGTCAGGAGTATGCTACCAAGAATGTATTTCTGAAAAAAATAATAATCTGTTCATTCAAGGTAAAAACAGTATCCAAAAATGAGTAAGCAAATACTGTTTCTTGAAAGGGACCCTTAATTCAGTGTGTGTGTGTGTGCGTGTGTGTGCGTGTATGTGTGTGGTAGTGGGGACTGAACACAGTGCCTTTGCACTAAGCTACAAACTCAGCCTTTAAATTTTTTTTTTTTATTCTGAGGGAGGGTCTCACCAAGTTGCTGAGTTGTCCAGGCTGGCCTGGAATTTGCAGCCTTCCAGTTTCCAACCCCCAGAGTGGACCACCAGGTGTGCACCACTATGCCTGAAGCAGAGAATATTTTGAAAGCCTGGTGGAAATAACCACACCAATACACAATTTTGTTTCCAAAAATTTGATGTCATCTATAAAATCTTCTAATTCTCTAAACTGCTTAGAAGTCTCCCTAAACATGATGTTCTAGAGTGTTTTGTTCCTGCTTAGTTGTAAATATGAAAATCAAACATCTATCAATTCGTTTGTAAGAATATGAGACTGGACATTAGAAAAATCAGCCAAATTTCAACAGAAACATTTATATAATTGTTAGGACTGAAAAAGTGTCTACAAGGATTAATGTTTAATAAAAAGCTAATTTATATTTAATATTTACATATTTATATTTAACAGACAAATCAGTAAAACAATGAAAATAGAATTCTGTGAAAATATTTATTACATTTTCACTACACATCACGGTGGTGCAGCTGAAGCAGCACTCACAGGAGAGCTCCAAGGTATCCACCAAGATTAGGCAGGGCATTGTGACATGAGGTGGTGGAGTCACCAACCACTGAAATAGACCCTGAACACGATGGCCACTGGGTGAAATATAGAAAATGGGGAAGTTACAATAAGAAGTGAAGCCACACATAAACTCAGGTATTTGCCCAGCACAGACCTGGAGACACTGTTGTTCACAGTGTAGCAGAGCCACCTGATTTCCCTACTGGGACATGCACCAGACTATGTGTCAACAATGCCAAATACAGCCAGTGTGGTGGCACGTGCCTGTAATCCCAGCACTCCAGAGGCAGGAGGATCATTGCAAGTTTGAGACCAGCCTGGGTTACAAAGTGAGCTCAAGGCCAGCCTGAACTGCATAGTGAGACCCTGTCTCAAAAAAATAGGGGGGAAAAAAGAAAGAAAAGAAAAAAAAAAAAGAAATGACAAATACACTCTCAAATCTCCTGTGTGGATCCCAGCCCAGCTTCTGAGATTTAGCACCCTGTGGAACACACAAAACTTTCTGAAAAAGAAGGCAGAGATGTGGCCGTAGCTCGACCCTAGTCCAGAAGTCGCTGTTTCCCAACTCTCGTGGATTCGCAGTTTCCCTACCAGGATACAGCCCAGAATCTGTTAACAACAGACAGAATCCTGGTCCACAAATGTGGAACCCAGCCCAGGTGTAGAGACTCAGCAACCAGTGAAATGCTAGAAACTTTCAAGGGAAGAAGGTGGCCGGAGGTGGGGTAGGCCCTGCACACCAAGGCACTTGCTCCAAATGCCACTGTCCATGCTGCAGGCACCTGGGATTCTTGCCTCTCCAGCTCTGGGGACAGAGAGATACACAACTGAAGATAAATTTGCAAGTCCTGGGGGATGAGGATACATGGGCACCAGGGGTGGAAAGATACAGGCTTCAGGAACTGAGGAGCCTAATCCCATGAGACTGCAGAAATCACAGACAGCTGAGCAAACTAAGAAAAGGTACTTGGAAATTCCAAGGATGAAGTGAAGGACAGTGGGGAGTGGTCTGAAAGTTCCTGGCTAGCAGAAAACCCAGAGCAAAACTCACTGAAGGGAGTAGAATAAATGCCCCAAAAAGAACCTGAAGAAAACAGAGGCTCCAGAATTCAGTAAGCTAAAGACTGGAATTGGGTGGAGTGTTGGTTCCCTCCCAAACCTGCCTGCAGCCAACTTGAGAATGCAGTCTCCCTCACTCTCAATGTGTGGGCACGGGTTAATGGTTTAATTTCTGTAATGACTACATAGACCTATTTGGTTTACTTTTACCAAGGGTCATTTCTGTGTCTTACACAACACTGGATTTCAGCAGGGGAAGATGTGCGATCAATTAGTTCCAACGTCCAGGAAGCCTCTCGTGCTTCCCCCTTATACTTTGCCCGTTCTTAATTTGTCTGCTCCCTCACATAATCTACTTTTGAAACGTCTTCTCCCTTCTTTTCAGGCATAAAATTAAACCATCAAAATGTATTTTTCTCTCTTTTGTTTTTATTTTATGTCATTAGTTTCATTTTGTATGTCCCCTATTTCCTTTTTTTCTTAGTTCTTAGCCTACACTTTATCACTATTACCTTTGCACCTTCTTGGGTCATAGTGAGAATTGAGAACTTTTTAAACAAGCATTAAAAATACACTAGTATGACTTGCTTCTTATATTAGCTATTATCAGTAACTGTTCTCTCCTTACAAGATGGTGATATTGACTGAATCTAGTTGTTTGAATGGGGGAGCAGATGACTGCACACTGACTCACACCCAAAGCCAAGGACGCAGGGTAGAGCCACACATTAAAGAGATACTATCGTGGTAGAGCCTTCTATCCCAAAGGATCCACAAAATTCAACATGAAAACACAACAACTATGAGAAAAGAAGACAACAAGATGGTTCCAAAAACTCAAAACTCTCCAAAAGCTGAGCTCATGGGTATTAAAATGAATGAATTTCCAAAGAACTTGAAAAATAAATAAAGAGAATGAAGTTGAGGCCAACAAACAGCTGAATGAAGCATTTACTATGATGTTCAGTGAATTCCAAGAAGTTACAAATAACCAATAAATGATTTTATTAATAAGATGATCAGTGAGCTTTAGACACACAAGCAGCTGAATAATTGAAAGAAGACTATGCAGGAAATTAATGACTAGTTTAGCAAAGAATTAGAGGTTATAAATGGAATGAAGGAGAAATCCTGGAAAAGAAAGACTCCACTAAAACTTGTGGAAGACAAAGCAATCTAAATAAACAATCACTAAACCAGCCTCTGCAGAAAATATTCAAGGAAATCCTAAGCAAAGACAGTGAGGCCAACATCAACAACGTGCCCAAAGGAAAGAATACATCTAACTGGGAGCGTAAGCAAAAGAAAAAAATAAATAAAAGAATTAGCACTGGAAAAATAATACAATGACAGGAATCAGTAAATACTTTTCAATTAAAAAAAACTCAATGTAAATGATCTTAACTCCTCAATCGAGACTGACAGATCAGACTAAAAAACCAAACCCATAAGAAACACACCTCATCCAATAAAAAAAAATATATATATATACACACACACACACACACACACACACAAACTGAAAGTCAAAGAATGGAAAAATAATACTCCATGCAGATGAAACCTCAAAGCAAACAGAAGTATTCTAATTTCTAGCAAAGCAGACCTCACACCAAAACTGATTGGAAGAGACAAAGAAAGTCACTACATGAGGGAGCAATTCACCAAGAAGACAGATATAGATGATCTATCATATACATATGCACATACATATATATGGAGATAAATATATATATATATATTTATTTTTTCAGCACACTCAATTTCATAAAATAAAAACTATGTGACTATAACACAAAGGGACGGATAGATACCAATACAAGCATAGTGGGAGAATTCATTACCTCACTCTCACAAACAGGTCAGCCAAACAAAAAATCAATGAAGAAACACTATTAAACAAATGAGTTTAACGGTGTTTCATCCAAAAATAGCAAAATACACACTTTTATCAGCAGTCTATGGAATGTTCCCTGAAATAGAACATATTTTAGGCCATCTAGCAGAAAGCATATTTAAGTAAACATGAAAGAATTGAAATAATCTTGTGTCTGATCAGATTGTAACAGAATGAGACTAGAAATTAAGAGTGACAAAATAATCAATAGGTCACAGAAGAAATCAGGGAAAATTTAAAAGTCCTAGAATCAAATGACAATGGCAATACAACATATCAGGACATGTGGGACAAAAGGAAAGCAATTCTAAGAGGCAAGTTTACAGCTATGAGTGCCTATATTAGAAGAATAGAGCAATGTCATACTCTAACGACACATCACAAGAAATACAAAAGCATTCCAACCCCAAAACTTGTAAAAGGCAATAAATTGTAAAATGGAAATCAATAAAATTGATACTAAAAAAATATAAAGGATCAATGCATCAGAATTGGTTCTTTAAAAAAGTAAATAATAATTTTCTGGACAATGATTCATGTCTATATTTTATACTCTAAACAACTACTGTGAATATGACAACATGCAATGTGTTGATTATTGTTACTCTCCTATTGGCCTGTTGTGAAATTCTGTTTTACTTTAATCTTTTACTTTTTTTCTGTTTAAAATTAAAAAAAATAAATAAGATTGATAAACCATTACTTGAACATTCCAAAAACAAGGAAAGAAAGACCCACATCAATACAATTAGGAACTAAAAAAGGCAGAATTAGCACAAACACTACTGAAATCTAGAAGATTATAACAAACTATTTTGAAAATATATTTCAACAAACTGGAGAATGTAGAAGAAATGGATAAATTCCTTAGACACAAATGACTTACCACAAATTGAATCAAGAAGATAGAAAAAACCCAAATAGACCAATAACAGGCAATGAAATTGATGCAGTAATAAAAACTCTGCAAAATAAGAAAAGCCCAAAACTCAATGAATTCACCACTGAATTTCATCAGGACTTGAGAACTTAAACCCATACTCTTTAAATTCAGCCATGAAACTGAAAGAGAAGGAACAGTGTCATTTCATTCCATGAAGCTAGCATTACCTTGATACCAAAACTGGACAAGGACTCAGCAAAAAACAACAATAAAAAAAAAAAAAAACTAGAAGCCAATATCCTTGATGACCACAAATGCAAAGACCCTCAATAAGATACTTGCAAACAGAATGCAACAAATCATTAAATCACACACTGTGACTAAGTCGGCTTCATTCCAGGAATGCAAGGATAATACAATATATGTAAATGAATGAATGTAACACACCATATAAATAGAATTAAGGATAAAAATTATATGATTATCTGAATAGATACAGAAAAAGTCTGTGAAAATTCCAACATCCATTCATGAAGAAAAAAAATAAAACCCTGACAAAAACAGGTATAGAAAGATGGTACTTCAAACTAATAAAAGTTAATAACTAACCTGCAGTCAACATCATACTAAGTGGAGGAAACTGAAAGCTCCCCTCTAAAATCAAAAGTGGGACAGGGTATTCACACTTTCCACTCCTCTTCAATACAGTACTGTACAGGAATTTTAAGCCAGGGTAAATAGGCAAGACAAGGAAATAAAAGGGACATAAATAGGAAAGTAAGAAGTAAAACTGTATTTGTAGATAATGGAAGTTCCTAATAAGAAGACCTCAAAACTCTACCAGAAGACTCTTAAAGCTAATAAACAAATTCAGAAAATTGGCAGCATATGAAATCAACATACAAAATTTGATAGTGTTCCTGTACACCAATAATGAACCCACAGAAGAAGAAATCAGGAAAACAAATCCATTCATGGTAGTTTCAAACAAATAAATACCTAGGAATCAACCTTGTGAAGGAGGTGAAAGATCTCTCTATCAAAAACTACATTACTTCAAAGAAAGAGACTGAAGAAACATTACAAAATGGAAAGATAGCCCCTGTTCCAGGACAGGCAGAATCAGTATTATCAAAAAAATGGCAATTCCTATCAAAATATCAAGAACATTCTTCACAGAACTAGAAAAAAACCTTACAATTTATATAAAACTAGAAGAGACCCAGAATAGTCAAAGCAATCCTGAGCAAAAAGAACAAAGTGGGAGGCATTACAATCCTAGATTTTTTATGAAGCTATAATAATAAAAACAGCATGGTACTGGCACAAAAATAGACATGTAAACAAATGGAATAATATACAAGGTACAGAAACAACAACACACATTTTTAGCCATCTCATCTTTGACAAAGGGGATAAAAATATATACTGGAGAATGATAGCTTCTTGAATGGTGCTGAGAATACTGGTTATCCACATGCAGAAGAATGAAACTAGACCCAAATCTCTTACCCTATTCTAAACTCAAATCAAAATAGATCAAAGACCTAGATGTTAAAACAGAAACAATCTTCTGAAAGATGTAACAGGTAAAATTCTTAAAGACATAGGCATAGGCAAAGACTTTCTGAACAGAAACTCAGTTGCAAGAGAACACCAAGAATCAACAATGGGATTTTATCAAATTAAAAAGTCTCTGCACAACAAAGGAAGCAAACAATAGCGTAAAGACACAACCTACGGAATGTAGACAAATTTTTTGCTAGCTACTCTTCTAATAGAGGACTAACATCTAGAATATATATTAAGAACTAAAGAAAAAAATAAACTCCAAAAGCAAATGACCCAATCAAAAAATAGGCAAATGAAATGAATAGACATTTCTTAGAAGAAGCAGTACAGATGACCAATTAAGTACATGAAAAAAAAATGTTTAGTGCCTTAGCCATTAAGGAAAGGAAAATAAAATTTTCTACTCTAGTAAAAATAACTATAATGAAGAATACAAAAACAAAAATGCTGGCAAGGATGTGGGGAAAATAAAGCCCTTCTATATTGTATGCAGGAATGTAGACTAGTACAAGCAGTATGGAAATCAGCATGGAGATTCTTTAAAATACTACAAGATTCCATTTTGACCCAGCTATACTTTTCTTGTTTTGTTCCCCCCAAAAGAGTTTTTAAAAAATCATAGTACAATGATATGTGCATACCTATGTTTAGAAAAGCACAATAGGTAAAGCAGGAAAATAAGACTACATGCCCACAAGAGATGAATTGGAGAGAAAAAAATATGGCATACATACACAATGGAATATAATTCAGTCACAATGAGGGATCAATTTGAGTTATTTGCAGGAAAATGGATGGATCTTGAAACCATAATATCATGAGACATAAGTCTGATACAGAAGGTTAAATATTGCATGGATTCTTTCATATGAACCCCTTTCAGTATCTATCTATCTATCTATCTATCTATCTATCTATCTATCTATCTATCTATCTGAGAGACAACAGGAAACAGATTTTTTGGAGAGGGGTCAGAGAAGTGGACGGAAAATGTTCAAGATACAAGAAAATATATATTCTTCCAAAATAAATGTACCAATAAAAATTAAATCTTTTATAGTAAAAAAAATTACATCTTTTTAATTTTTGCTTTTATATATGTAAAATAACACACATAAGATTAGCACATTGCTACATGCACATAATAGAAAAATTTAACAAATACACATATTTTAAAGTTGAGGTGCTGAAAAGCTTTTGTCAGATATAATAAAAAAATTTTAGAGACCACTACTAGAAAAAGTAATGAATTTAGAATTTGGACCTGAAATCTAGCTGAGTATTACCACTCACCAGGCATGTGTCCTCAGGGAAATTACACAATCTCAATGAGCCTAAAAAGAAGCTAAAGATAATCAAGATAATCTCTAAGATAATTTTGTAAAATTTGTTTTGAGATATAATTCGTCTTTCTCAAAGCTGTAACATCTTCAGATCTACATTTTCTAAATAGATGAATGCATACATTCAGACTTTATTTTATGTATTAGTGGCCTATTTCACCACTATCTCAGATAATTTCTTCACCTTATCATAACTTTTGCCTTTTTCTAAAACAAATCCTCGCTGGGAGTTTGACTCAGTGGCTAAGCGCTTGCCCTGGCAGGTGTGAGGTTGTGAGTTCAATCCCTGGTGCCGCAAAAAAAAAAAAAAAATAATAATAATAATAAAACAAATCCTCTTTGAAAACTTACTTGATAGTTTATCTCTTCTAAATCATCCAATTAAATTGAGGATACAGTGATAATTCTTAACATTAAAAACCCCCGCAAAGCTGAAAACGTTATCTAACTGTACTCAAAAATTAATCAAAGAATAATTTCTTTATTGCCTTCATCAGTTTTTATTAACTTGGTAGCTGTCTTTACCTTTGTAAGTAGTAAATTTAACATTTTTTTAAACATATGCACTAGAAAGGAATAAGGGAAAGCAAAGAAACTGAAGTGCTCGGTACATTATGTATGACATTTCAATGAATTCTTACAATGTCTTTTTGAAGTATTATCAGTCTCACTTCATGAAAAAAAAAAAACAAGATACAAATCATGAGAACCTGGACAATGTCATACCGATAGTCAGATGTTGAGATTTTAATCCAGATCTGTCTCAAAACCAGTGTTTTTGATAGTACAGCATGACTAGAGAGCAGCGACAGTATATTAGTGCAAGATGTAATTAGAACAAGATGATTTCTGGTAGTAGCATTTTAAAGTAGTTCTGAATATGAGGTGAGATGCTACAAAATCATAAAGGGTGTCACAGTAGAACCAGAGGGGTTATCAAACAGAATTTATTACACTTAGTTGGTTAATTGCATGTCCACAAATTTAATCTCATGGGCTAAGAAGGAAGCGATCTCAGAACAGTGCAAGAGAAAACAGGCTCCAACTCAAGGTTGAAATGAAAGGAGAAAGAAATGAAATAGGCAAAAGTATATCACAAAGAAATGAAATAGATAAGGAATTACTGTATCTGCAACAGTTCATATGCAATTGATTATGAAACCAGAAGATTAAATTCCAGAGAAAAACACATAACTTTAAAATTGAACAAAAATTAATTCTACGAAGATAAAATCACCAAGTTATTACAATATTAAGTAGAGATAAAGCACACATACATATGTTCAGATATGCACATCAAGTAAAAAGGACTAGTGCATATTTCCATAGGCAGTTGGCTAGTGTACTAATCAAAGTTAAATGATCTTTAAAAAAAAAAAGTCTCACAAACTAGGCACAGAAGTGCCCGTTGGTAATTTAATCTACTTGGGAGGCTGAGGCATGGGGATTCCAAGTCTGAAGTTGGCTGGGAAATTTAACAAGATCCTATCTCAAATAAATAAATAAATCAATAAATAAAATAAATAAAAGGCCCAGGGGGTATAGTTTAGTGGTAGAGCACTTGCTTTGTAAAGTGCGAGACCTGGAACTCAATCCTCAGCCTCATTTTTTAAAAAAGCCTTACAAAACAGTTGCTGAGGAAAAGAAAGGGGTGTTTTAAAATGGATAGTTAATATTCAGAAGAAGATAATGAAGTCACAGTCATTAACTTTAACCAGAATACAGGCATCCATGACCTTTCACTTCAGTCATCTTCACAGAGAAGTGACTAGAAACGTGTCAGAAATAATAAAGAATTCATTTCCCTACATGCTACGGAAATTAAGGTTGTCATATATAAATATTTTATACAGACTACTGGTTAGTTATCCAGATTCAAACATTATCATAATATATAGTAATGAAATTATGTTTTCAAAAATAAATTAAGATCTACAGTAAATGATTAATGCATACTTTCTTGGTGTCTTAACTTCTATTAAAAAGAAACTAAAAAAACAAATTAAACAAACTAAAAAAAAACCTAAAAGAAACTAAAAATAAATAAATAAATAAAAGAAACTATTTCACTGCAAATAAACAAAATAATACTCCCAGTCTACTGTATGGCACTGTCAATCAGCCACAAAATATACCTCAAGCTTTCAATACCATGAATAAATCTCATGTCTAACTTCTGACTGATGTGGAGACAATGCATCTATCAAGGCTTTTACTGATTCACTCCAAACATTTACTATTTTAGTAATCAAATGTTTCAAGTATATGACTAGTTGTCTGTCCTTATTATTTGAAGGTTTTCTTTTCTTCTCAAGAACAAAATTAACAGACTTGGGGTTCCTACCTACAAAAATCTACCTAATTCCTGTCAAGCAAAAAAAAAAAAAAAAAAAAAAAAAGAGTTGAGAAAATCAAGACATTTTATTCTGGTGAAGTTAATCATGATTTAATTTTATGCTAGTCCTAACATATAAAGAAAGTTATGCATAAATATTCCAGTTAAGTACTTTTCATATCATTTGGAAAGAAGAACACTACTTTATGAGAAATAACATCTCTTCAACTGTTAAACAACTAGGTGCTTTTATCCTATACAATTGTGTGTGGGGTTTTTTTGCTAGGATTATAGGAAATTTATTTTCCTATGTGATTTTTTTACTTTTTCTTTTAAAAAATTTTTTAATAGTAAATGTTTGCAGTACATAATATTTACATTCCTTGTGTGGAGCTGGTACATGTATATAACACATTTTAATTTCTTTTTTCCTACCCCCATTCTCCTCCCTCCATCTCTTGCTCCCCTTTACATTTCAGAAAGATCTATCTCTTTACTTCCTATTATTTTTTTTATTTTGCTCTTTATTTATATTTGAGTTTCTCCTATAAAAGAAATCATTTAAGCTTGTACGTCTGACTTATTTCACTTAAAATTATTGTCTCAAGGTACCATTTTCCAAATTTTTGCTATTATTATTTGGCCATTATTTTTAAAAACATTTGTAAGGAAGCTGTTATGTTCCAGGTACTTTACTTACTTCATTTAATACTCACAACACTATTTCACGCAGGTATTCTTGCACTGGAAATTGATCTCAGATTTAAATAATTTGTAGGTCAGTACAGAGATAAAATAGTGAATCTAACACTAAAAACCAGGTTTGATGCCAAAGCATTTGCTCTTTTCATGATGCTGAAGTGTGTTTTGTATTCTCATTCAACAAAGCTTTATTTAGAGCGTATATCAATATTGACTCCTGGGAATGATCTTCATCTTACAGCTATTAGTGTATAGTCTATTTCTCATTTTAATTATTGGCATGATGCCTGCTTTAACATCAAGTTAAAGTACAGCATTATAGTAGGTTAATAATAATCTCATCTAAAAATCATGCTTTTGCTTTCCCTTATTTGAGTAACTATCTTCACATCTTTCTTTTTCAGATTTATTAGAAGGTAGCATTTACTTCAGCATAAGAGAATGACGGTAAATCTCAATTGGAGTCACATGGATGTTTATTCTTTAAATAAATTCGGAAGCCTATTTTGCTTTTGTTTTACATTTTTATGAACACAGAGTAACCTTTAAATCTAGTATTTTCTATTTAAATAAATTTGAACTTGTTGAATAAGATTTCATTTCATATACTGTCTTCCGTATACACTCCCCTCTTCTTGTTATGGTGAAAAGTACAAATATTTTACGTATTATTTTGGAGCTACATATTCTATAAGCCAAGAAAAACTTACTCTGTAAAAGGGTCACAAAAACTAGGAAAGCTCAAACTGAAAGTCAACTTATATTCAAGCAAATGTTGCTTCTGCCACTTGATCTGTTATTCCTATTTGCCTCATGTATAAGACAGTATGGGCTCAAAATTGACTTTATTCTTGAAAATAGAGCTTTGAATGTTAATATGATGTTCCTCTTTGTCCTGGACTTAATCAGTTTATGCTGTACAAGTGTCCTGCTTTAGAATGGTGAATTTTCACTACAAAGCTTATACCCTGAATTAAGCCTATAGTAACTTCTTGAATTTATCATCCTCTCAAAGTATGGTTTTTAAATCTCAATTTGAGACTGTAGGCCTGGGACTCGCCCAGGCTTCCCCTGGCACAGTGGTTGCTCTGAACTTGCAGACAGACCCAGGGTCCGGGCGGCGTCACACTCCAGGGTACACTCTGCCTAGCTCCCTAGGACTGGGAGGCCTTGACCCCCACCCAGTTAAGGCAGAGGTTCCACCTTCATGCCCCGGGAGGCTGCCCTCCCTTGCTGCGTGAGGACCCAGCTCTACCAGGTCCCGCGATTCAGCGCAACCCAAGAATCAGCGCGACCCTTAGGGGAACGCCCGGCCAGCCTCACAGGACACAGAGGTACCCAGCCCAGGCCAGATCAGCCCAGGACCCCAGAGCTGCTCCTCAGGGACTGACCAACATAGCTGCAGGGCCTTGGAGAACTTGGGCTCCCCCCACCAGAGTGCAGAGCGCGCGTGAGCTCCATACTTCAGGGGAGCGGCTTGTGCGTGTGGCATCCCTGAGGTCGCAGACCTCTGCCCAGCCGGGAGCAAGGCCCTGGCACTGTAGGCCTGGGACTCGTCCAGGCTTGCCCTGGCACAGCTATTGCACTGAACTTGCAGACAGACCCAGGGTCCGGGTGGCATCACACACCGGGGTACACTCTGCCTAGCTCGCTGGGATCAGGAGGCCTTGGCCCCCACCCAGTTAAGGCGGAGGCTCAACCCGCATGGCCCGGGAGGCCGCCCTCCCTTGCTGCACGCAGGATCCAACTCTACTGGGTCCCATGTCTCAACGCGACCCACCATTCAGCGCGACCCACCACTCAGCACGACGCTCAGGGGAACGCCCGGTCAGCCTCGCAGGACACAGAGTCACATAGATTCTAGAAGAAAATGACAAAACGAAAGACCAAGAGGCAGTCCGAGTCCCCCAGCCCACAAAGAACAAACCCAAGACACAGTGAAATGGAAGACAGTGGGAGTCACACAAATGGACTTCCTGAAATGATAGAAAATGCAATAAACAGCTTGATGAAGCTATAGAGAAATTCAAATCGGAAATATTTTCTCAGCTAAAAAATGAAATGAGAATCATTATTAAAGAAATGTTGTGTGTATCTAAAGAAGAACAAGATAAAAAAATAGAAGAACTTCAGAAAATGATCGAAACCTTGAATGAACAATACAAGACACAAACAGAATGCATGAAACAGATGCAAAGGGAAATGCAGGAAATGAAAAACTCCATGGAAAGTTTGAAAAACCGCTTAAATGAAGCTGAAGATAGAATCTCAGATCTTGAAGACAGCATGGGAGATCATAGCCATGAAAGAAAAGATCTCCTAAAAATAGTAAGGAACCAAGAAACAACAATTCAACAGCTGTAATACGATGCCAAGAGAAATAACATAAGATTAATAGGCATAAATGAAAAAGCAGGGGTCAATACTAATGACCTGCGAAGCCTATTCACAGAAATAATAGCAGAAAACTTTCCAAACATGGGAAGAGAATCTGAAATACCGGTAACTGAGGCATACAGAACCCCAATTAACCACAACCAAAATAAATCCTCACTCAGACATATAATAATAAGGGTATCAGAAATACAGCACAAGAACAAAATACTAAAAGCTGCCAGAGAAAAGAAACAGATCACCTATGAAGGAAGCCTATCAGAATCACGGCAGACTTCTCAACACAAACCCTTAAGTTAAGAAGAGCTTGGAGTGAAGTATTTCAAACCCTGAAAGAAAACAACTTTCAACCCAGATTGATGTACCCTGCAAAACTATCCTTAAAAATTGATGGAGAAATAAGATACTTTCATGACAAAGAACAACTGAAGAAATTTATGGCCATCAAACCAACACTACAGAGAGTACTGAAAGACACTCTAGAAACAGACAAAGATAGCCACAATCTTAAGAACAACAACCAAAGGAAACCACTAAGCAGGGCAAATAATTAAACAGAAAGTGTAGAAAACCAACAACAGAAAGATATCATGACAGGGATGAGCTTATACATATCAGTTTTATCAATCAATGTAAATGGTCTCAACTCACCAATAAAAAGAAACACACTAGCAGAGTGGGTTAAGAAACAAAACACAACAATATGCTGAGTAAAAGAAACACATTTCACTCAAAAGGAAATAAACAGACTAAAAATCAAAGGCTGGAAAACAATACTCCATGCAACAGGAACCCAGAAAAAAGCAGGGGTAGCTATTATGTTTGCAGACAATGTAAACCTCAAACCGAGAATGATCAAAAGAGATAATGAAGGTCACAACACACTTGTTCGGGGAAAACTTCAAGAGGAAGAGATTACAATCATAAATATATATGCACTGAATATGGGAGCACCCAACTATGTAAGACAATTCTTAATAGACATGAAAAACTAAACAAACAATAATACAGTTATAACAGGGGACCTTAACACCCCATTGTCACAGAGAGATAGATCAACCAAATAAAAAATCAGCAAAGAAATAACAGAACGGAATCAAGCTTATGAACAAATAGACCTAGTAGATATATACCGAGTATTCTACCCATCACCATCAGAATACACATTCTTCTCAGCTGCACATGGGTCACTCTCTAAAATACATCATATACTGGTCCACAAAACAAGCTTAAGTAAATGCAAATGAACTGAAATAATTCCATGCATATTATCTGACCACAGCGCAGTAAAATTGGAAATGAATGACAAAAAAACCTACAATAACTGCATAAACACATGAAAATTAAATAATAGCCTCCTAAATAACCAATGGGTCACAGAAGAAGCTAAAAAAGAAATTAAACAATATCTACAATTGAATAAAAATGCAAATACAAATTACAGGAACCTGTGGGATACAATGAAAGCAGTCCTCAGAGGGAAATTTATAGCACTAAACTCTCATATCAGAAAAACCGAAAGAGAACCGGGCGTGGTGGCGCACGCCTTTAATCCCAGCACTCGGGAGGCTGAGGTAAGCAAAGCGTTGTGAGTTCGAGGCTGGCTTGGGCTACAATGCGAACGCAGGGCCGGCCTGAGCTACACAGTGCGACCCTGCCTCAAAAAACCAGGGCCGGGACTTTGGCTCAGCGGCTTACGCGCCTGTCAGGCAGGCGCGAGGTTGTGAGCTTGATCCCCGGTGCCACAAAAAAAAAAAAAAAAAAAAAAAAAAAAAAAAAAAAAAA